>BLKR01011927.1:0-25671 GCA_011170035.1 Teleogryllus occipitalis | reverse complement strand
CCGTTCCCGTCCCGTTCCCGTCCCGTTCCCGTCCCGTTCCCGTCCCGTTCCCGTCCCGTTCCCGTCCCGTTCCGTCCCCGTCCTCGTCCCCGTTCCGTTCCGTCCCGTCCCGTCCCGCCGCGACCCGTCCGTCCCGGTACCGTCCCCGACCCGTCCCCGTGCCCGTCCGTCCCGTCTCCGTCCCCATCCCGTCCTCGTCCCATCCCCGCCCAGTCTCGTCCTGTCCCCACCTCTGTCACATCCTCGTCTTTGCTTCCGCCTTCGTCCAAGCCCCCATGCCCAGTCGTCGCTCTGTCCCCGTCCTCGTCCCGACCCGTCCCCGTGCACGTCCCGTCTCCGTCCCGGTCCCGTCCCGTCCCATCTCGTCCTGTCCCCCCGTCCCGTCCCCGTCCCGTCCCCATCCCGTCCTCGTCCCATCCCCGCCCAGTCTCGTCCTGTCCCCACCTCTGTCACATCCTCGTCTCTGCTTCCGTCTTCGTCCAAGCCCCATGCCCAGCCGTCGCCCCGTCACCGACCTCGCCCCCACTCCTGCCTCAATTTGTCTCCGTCCCCAACCCTGACCTCATTACTGCCCCCTCCTCGCGCCCTGTCACCACCCCTGATCTCATTCCCGCTTTCACCCCCACCCTCGCCTCGTCCCAATCGCCATCCTCGTCCCTGCACCCGTTCCCACCTCCCTCCTCGTATTGCCTCCCCCTCCACCTCCTCCAAAACAACTGCATCAGTCACCAACCTCCCTTCCCTCACCACCGTCTTCACATTCGCCTGCACCCCGCCCCCGCGCGTGCCGCTGCCGAGGCAGCCCTTTGCACGAGCCTCTTGTCGCTCGGCCGCTCTCGGGGCAGCTGAGGTCAGCGCGCAGCTATTCACGGCAGCCGGGACTTCGTCGTCGCGGGACATACTGTTAAAATTAAAGTACAAAACTGGGGCAGAACGGAGACGGCCGGGCCGGACAGAGAAAGGAGACTTTATTAACTGTCATTGACCCGTCGCGCACGCTCGCCCCCCGCCTGCGCCCGCCGCCCGTCCGCCCGTCCACCCGTCTGTCCGGCCGCCTGCCCCCGCGCCACGCCTGCGGCTGAGCGGACGGGCGGCGGAGGCGGAAGCGCGGGCGGGATCGCGGGGCGAGGGGGGCGTGGCGGCGGACGAGGGCCGGGGAGGTCGGCGGGGCCGTGGCAACGGGTCGTTACTCCCTGCGGCTCGATGTGGCTAGCCGCTCCGGCCCGACGCGTCACCTGCCCTACCACGCTGCCCGACCGCGCGCCGGCGCCACAGGTTACGCGCCACCCGTAATCCTTTTAGTCCGACCACCAACGGCCATGGATCATCCCCGACCGCGCTCTGCGGGAATGCGAGGTTATGTTAATTCCACAGCGCCGCTCGTAAATATGCTCCACCTCTTTTATATTTATTCAAACTGTTCAGCCCAAAGGCTTTACATGAGCATGTTCAAGTAGCTTAACAAACTGTAACATGTGATATATTTTAAACGCTGGTCATTCAAGTCCTTTAGATATATAGTTTACGTAACTGTTTTTAGATTTTTTTTTTTGTCCATATTTATTTTAGACAGTCGTTACATATTGAAACCAGAAAAAAATCATTGAAAAACATAATTTAGATTGAAAAAAACGTAATGTTCTCTTAATTTTGAACCTTTTTCGCATCTCAACATTTCAAGACTACTTTGACGTAATTGTTTCTATTTAATTTGTTTTAGTTGGAAGAAAGGAAATGTGGAATTTTAGGAAACTATTCCTATTAGATTAGGAATTGGCGAGAGAATTCATTTTTGATGATTTATGGTTTTGTTTCTAGAATTTTACATATGTTTGGAAAATAGCGATAGGTAGTTGAAAGTTTGTTATGTGCCAGCAAATCTGACCTCCAAGCAAAGAATTTACTGCATTATACTGAATTATTCCATCTTTGATTTTGCAGCAAATTTCTGAATAGGAATAAACATTCATTTAAAAAAGCAAAATGAACAATTATGTTTTCTAGTATTATTATTGTTTTCGGGAACTTTGTAGCAATACTTTTGATTCGTACTCGTATATGATCCCAAGTGTCGGAATGTCGGATCCCCTCCAATATTTTAAAGTACATCCAGACGTTTTATTTTAATCTCTCTTTTTTTAAATAAAGACCCTTTCTTCTTAACTTACGAGAAATATAAAGGTATTTATTCGTTTTTTTAACATATTCAGACTGCGAAATGATAGTACTGTATATACAAAAATGTTTTACGGTTCTTCATTATCCAAAAAGTAAAAGAGCTTTTTTTATGTATTTATTTAAGGTCGCCTTATAAACAGCTAGGTCATTGGCGACCACTAAAGGAGCTTTGTAAAGAACAAGTTTGAAGAAGCTCCTGAACTGACCAGTAGATATAGATCACTCGAGCGAGCCTGAATTTTCATATCGGTAGGAGAGGACCAATAAGCAAATTTCTTCCGACCACTGCAACTACTGCCGCTATCATCTTCGTGGGTACCGTGGTTTTCGTACTTTAGTGTCAAAGTAAAATGAACAAATAACTTGATCTTTTTAATCCTTCATGTACAATTTTAATGGATCAACAAAGAAAAATTCGAGGCCTGATCTTAACGTTCGCGGAAGTACACACTATGCCCATCCCAAATGTTGCGTGCCACAGACGCAGATGTTGGGAGACTAGTTTCGAAATGTTAGAGCTTCTTAAACCATTAATCTGGCGCTGGCGTCAAACACCAACGATTTTCGTAATTCAAAACTGTGACTTTTCGATCTGACAGTAAAAATGTTACGTGCCACCATTTCGATAAATATACCGAGTTAGGTGGCTCAGGGCATTAATTGATGTCACTGCAGTGTCTCTGACCGGAAGGTCGTAGGCTTCGAGTCCAACCAGTGGAAAGAGTTTCAACACTAGATAGCTGTAGAAATCAGCCGCTGTAAGGAGAATTTCAGCGGCCGGCTGCTCTGATCAGTAGTTTTTCGTGGTTTCTTCGATCAACACCAGACGAATGCCGGAGCAGAACCGTAACAAACATGTCATGGACCGCGCGCGATCTTTCCTTCCTCTTCTTGTCCTATCCTCACCTCTTCCTTTAACACACACTTACATGCACTACACTACCACATACGTCGGGTGACCAGTCGTGAGCTTAGAACTTGACCTGGCTGGGACGGTGATTGCTGGTGGAAGATACCAGGTTGGGGAAAACACCTGCAAGCAGACATGAAGGTCGGCACCGGATCTCGCCGCCAAGTGGAAGAGATGCACCGCTACCTCCCGTGGCAAAACATGCATTGCACTTTCGGGAGTAATTACATTAGCATTTGTGGCGCATGGAAACTAATCAAACAATCGATAAACATATTTACAATAATCGTTTCCAAAGCATGTAGAACTGAAATGCGAAGACGCTTTTGATTTAAGTTTCCTTTTGCTGAAGTATTTTCCAAATATTTCATCAATACAATATCCTTTGAGGATCAGTTTAATGTAATGCCCTCACATATTATGAGCTACATAAAAATTAGAATGAAATGATCGCGTCGAAAAGCGATTAATTCGAAACGAAATCGGGCGAGTCTAAGATGAAGCACGCACGAGGCCGTTGTGGTCTAGGCGCCAGAGGCCGTTAAATCATGATTAAAAGTTATATCATCGTAAACCAGTTTAATGGTTCGTCGATACGAAACCAGGTCAAATCACTCGATTAATATTCAGCTTAGACTTGATAAGTGAATTCTTTGCAGTTTTATTATTAGTTACATAATACCGTCAGAACGCCCGTTCCGACATTCTGGAAAGATAAATAAAGGAAGATTATCACATTCTTGCATTACGATGGATTACATAAGACATTATATGACGTTAGAGTCGGACCACTAACAAGATCAATATGAAGATGGTAAAGTCGCAAGTTATACTGGTTCAGTTCGAATGTAATTATATAATTTGTATAAAAATTTTAAAAAAACATTAGCGATTGTAATTGCTTTTGAAAAATGTAATTAACAAATAGCAATCGCTACTTTTACTTTCCAAAATCAGGTTTTCGTGTTTTCGCGAAGAGGAACTAGGACTAATGAAAGGAAAGGTCTGAGAGTTGTTAGAAATTACACAATTTTTTTTCGTGCTCTCGCAGCTTATTTTTTAGAGATGTTCGATTAGGTTTTGTTATAAAAGTTTCCTGTGATGAGTGTTGTTCCGTCTCCAAATGTGCTTGGCATTGAAAAAGTATGTAGATTAGACTGTGGGGCACTCCCCCACAGTCTAATTTCGAAAGGGTCCCCGTAGCCGTAAAAAAACACTACTTCTGTAAATACGTTTAACTCTGATATCCCCTTTTTTAACTTGACAAATTAAAGAACTGTAATAAGACATTTCGGGAAAAGACCTTGCATGTCATCGTGCAACCCTGTGAATGATCTAACAAAATCAGTTATATTTATTAGTAATATCTTTAAAGATAAAATGTCATTCTCATTGTATGTTTTATTTGAATACTAGTAAAATAAGCCATATGTAAGGAACCCTTTGGAAAAGTGTGCCGAGAAATGTATCCTCCCTCTTGTTTTAGGATGTGTAGGCCCATCATTATTGTTTTAAGAAAATTTGAATTAAGTTGATACGATAAAGACATGTCTGAAAATAAATGCAGTAACACTCGCATTTCGACAGTGTCGCAATTCAATTGAATTCGATGACGATTTGCTAGACCTCAGTGCATGAATGAGCTCGCACTTTTACGTGAAAACTTTAATTAAGCTCTCCTTTACGATAGAAGACATCCATTTTTATTTAGGTATAGTAATCCACTTGCTCTCGTTTCAATATTGCACTGTTGAGGACTTCGATAAATGAATATCAAAAGACGAAACGCTCATTTGCCTATTTATCTAAATAAACAGAACTCTAATAATTGCTTAAAAACTCCCGCGGTAGAAACAATACGATTCATCTTTAATATGAAATACAAGTCCTTTTGTCTGAGATACTTAGTGTAGTATTTGATACTTAGGACGGAGCATATTTTCTGTGTGCAGAAGAAGGCAATCTGATATCATACCTTTAGCACTGCATTGCAAATTCAGCATTTGTGAGCTATCGGGTGACGCAAGTCATACATTGCGTGGTTTGGCAGTATCTCCCTCGCAATATGCCCTAACACGCTGCACTATGCATTTCTGCCGGAGAAGTACGTAAATCCGGTATAAAAGACTCTTTCTTGGAGGTGCGTTGTCAGAAAAGAACTGTACTCATTCTTGTCTGTTTAATTCATGTTTATTTATTTTATTTATTTATTTTACGTCAAAAAAACAGTTAAAATTGCGTATGAAGTGCTATGGAGAGAAGCGAATTGTGTGCATATGTTCAAAATTTCGTGATCCCAACACTAAGGCCCATATTCATAGTCGACACTTATAGGATAAGAAAATACTTAAGCTATAAGAAGTTACTTTTGATTAGAAAATGCTTATACACATTTGATATTCATAGACGGTACTTATAATAAGTACGATGCTAGCAGTGTCTCGTGTGGCAACAGTGTATTGGCTGTTTCACAGCGTCTTGAATCTTGCCAGAAGCGTTCCATCAAACTAGCCGTTAACTACCATATGCGTGCGTCTGTGAGGTAACCTCACCTACACAGTTTCTTAAATAGTGCCAGTTAAACAAGGACTTAAATGGTGATGAAATAAGTAAATATCTATTAGTTAGAGGAGGTTTTAGCCACCATTGTTACCAAAAAGTCTACAACAAAGGTCTTAGTGAAAATAATTTTTTTCTTAAATTCTTGATCGTTGTGCATTTTTAACGGGTTTTGCAGTCACGTAAATATCACTTGTTGCTACAAAGAAAGATGCCACTGTAAAAATCCTTGTAATCTTTGAAATAGTCCTCCATTTCCATTTCATTCAAATTACGACAATTTTCAACGCATCAAGAGGGGGTATTTTTTATAGCTCTAAGTGAAGGCTTGACCTTCCTTATAACTATAAGGATTTTCTTATGTGGATGGATAAGTTGCTACTATGAATTGGAAAAGGTCATAAGGAACTCCTTAAGGCCTTATTATAATTCATGACTATGAATACGGCCCTAAGTCATATACAACTTGAATTTTGAATGAAAAAAGAGCTCCAATGTAATAAAATCTATTTTCAAGGATAAATAAGCAATAAACTTTGGGCTCTTATCCATGTTGTCCTTCTGAATAATACTTCCTGCCGCGACAACATGGAAACGATAATTTGAATAACTGTATTTTCCACTGAATTCTAGAAGACGTGCACAGATAATGAAGTTACATTAATGTCCAGATGCAAAACAAGGGGCCATTTCAGCATTTGCTCAATGGATCAGGGAAACTGAACGAAAAACCTGATCGAGAAGGAGGTCATTGACCCAGAAGCTGCAATACAATACTTGTTACATATTGCTTAGAATTATTCAGTCCAAAAGTAAATAATACATTAAATATCACTGTTAAAATTAATGTTACTTTCCTTGTGATGCTCAGTATAGTCTCTAATTGTATAGAAACAGTTGTGCAGCAGAAACGATTTTTATTTATTTATTTTATTTAGTCAAAAATAGTCAAAAACTGTATGTGACGTAAGGGGTAGAAAATCATCTGCGCACGCTTTCTTGAGTTTCAAAATCCCTTCCCAACAATTTAACTATTAATAGTTGAAAGATGAAAAATAATAATAATAATAATAATAATAATAATAATAATAATAATAATAATAATAATAATAATAATAAATTTAAAAAAGCGAGAGATTAACATTTCAAAAACTAGATATTTTCGTTGCCGAATTATAGAAAACTTATTTGCAACGGTAAACGAACGAACAGATTTGATTTTTGATGATGATACCGAAAAAGCTTTTTTTAACGTCCGTCCGTCCGTCTTGTAAATAGTCCAGGGGTATGCTTTTCATTAATATCTGGAATTTCACAAATTACAAATTCGAGTCATTATCGCTGTTTTGCGTAAGGAGGTGGCTGAAGAATGAGTACGATACAAGTTGCAGTATTGTAATAGCGTAATCGTTACAAATAATTCGTGAAAAAAGTTGCAGGACAATTAGACTTCATTTACTCGATTAGATTGTCTAATCTTGTCTAATCTTTTCTAGTAACCTGACCCAGTGAATACTGTATGTGACGTATGGGGGAGAAGCGTAATCTGCACTAATTGCACGCGGTGTTGTACTACAATACGACTACATAACTCAGATTGTCCAGAGATATATTTCTGAAATTATTGTTACATAATACTCAGTAAATGTGTACGTTGTTCACCAACGACATGATCTTTATAGTTGGAAAACTGCAAATTTGGCACCACGTATGCGCCTAATGCCTCCAACTGCTTATTGACTCCAATGATCCCCGCCAGGGAACAGAAACGGCAACGATTTCAGTCATACTCTGTTGACTGTTACCTATGGCCGGTTCTTTTCAAACTCAATCGTGCCAAACTAAATAGTGGCGCATGGTCGGCGAGTAACATGAAGAAATGATTAAATTCATTTCACAAACTTTGGCTAACTTGTGATGGGGCTTGGTACTCCCTAGTATTTTGTCATTCCGCCAACTAGACAATGATCCTTTTAATCACTGTATTTTTGTAGTTAGAATGCAAGAAATGTGCAGTTCAAAAATTCATTTTCAAGAAGTATTATTATCATACCCAGTTCTTTTATTTAAACTTCATTTATAGAAAATTGGTTAAAAGTGTGAAAGAAAAACAACGCGGGCTCTTTGAAATTCGGTGTTTACAGTCAAATGTAAACGTAACAGCGAAGAAGTTAGATGTCTATAGGATCAGTTTATAACGCAACTCTGTTGTTCGAGGCACTGAGAGAAAAGTGAAAGAATTGCAGCACTGCTTCTGGGGCACCTTGACTGTATTTCTGCGACAGTCCCTTCACTCTCCACCCACTATCTTTCACCCGCACCAATCCTGTGGTCTGCGACATACCCGCTCAAAGCAAAATAGGCAGCGTTTTCATTCACAGCTTTGAAGTCAGCTTACCATGCACATCACCATAGAGCAATGTAGATTTGTGGTGGAGGATTATTTCCGAACGCAATCTTTGCCGCAAACTGGCAGGCAGCTTTTTGAGAAATATTTTCATCTGAGTCTATTCCGAAAAAGGGAATCATTTCGGTTAGTGAAGTGGTATCGCGAGATAAGTGGCGTGTTTGATCGGTCACGCAGTCGCCGAAATACATGGCTCCCGCAGCGAAAACTAGAGGAAGTTCGGGATGTTCTTTCAATTTCTCGGAAAACATTATTAAGGAAGCTTCAGCAGTAATGTAATCTTTCCTACGGAAGTGCGCACTGTGTCACAGAAAAATTGAAATTTCCCATTGAAAAAGCGGACATCACAGAAGCTTAAGGTCCCTGATCGGGTTGCTCGCATGAGTTACCACTGTAATTAACTATTACGTTGTGTTAGCGAATGACTTGAGGCACTTCATAAAGAGTTTTTCTAGTTATGAGAATTAATTTCATGTGGATGAATGTATTAACTAGCAAAACAGTAGACTCTGGGCTACTGAGAAGTCACAGGAAACAGTAAAGAGAGAATTGAATTCAAACAAGATTGGAGTATTGTGTGACACTTCTCAACGACGAATAATTGGACTTGTTTTTCAAAGAAACAGTATCGGCGGATACATATCAGATTATATTGAGAAAATGTGTTTTCCTCTTGAATAGGATGAGAGAAATCGTTGGTTTCGACAGGATGGGACGACATCACAGTCTGCAAAGTCGACAATGAAATTTATGGAAGAGTTTTTTTTGGGAACAGAATAATTTCATGGCGTTTGTGTAACTTCATGATGGATTATTATGCACTCACTACTAAGCCCGCTCTTTCAAACAACCTTTATTACCAAATTGTCATTATTTCAATAATAATAACAATAATAATAATAATAATAATAATAATAATAATAATAATAATAATAATAATAACAAACATCTACGAATCTGGAATTATTACATTATTAACACTTAGTTAAAAGAGAAGTATAAAACATGTGTAAATTTCTGGAGAATATGCATGTTGTGAAACTAAAACAAGCAAAGTTTGTTATTAAATCTAACTGAATGTATCTTTTACATGGCAAGCGTTTTGCACTTTTAAACAGTTTACGAAGAAATCATTGTTGTCAATATAATTTCCTTTCGACGCCAAACAAGCAGCCGTGGGCCTGCAAAGTCGACAGTGCAATTTCTGGAAGGGTTTTTTGGAAACAGAATAAATTCATGACGTTTGTGTAATGATGATGGATTATTATGCACTCACTACTAAGCCCGCTCTTTCAAAACAATCTTTATTACCAAAGTGCCATTATTTCAATAATAATAATAATAACAAACATCAACGAATCTGGAATTAATACATTATTAACACTTATTTAAAAGAGAAGTATATAACATGTGTAAATTTCTGGAGAGTATGCTTGTTGTGAAACTAAAACAAGCATAGTTTGTTATTAAATCTAACTGAATGTATCTTTTACATGGCAAGCGTTTTGGACGTTTAAACAGTTTACGAAGAAATCACTGTGGTACGTCGTGACGAGTCGCGACGCGTCGACCGGGTGGGTCGCCTGCTCTCTTCCTCTGGGTGGCATTGGGGGAGAGGGGATTAAGCGTACTTCCCGACAGTTGACCGGCTTGAAACCGCCAGCCCCTATCCGCCCTGCTCAAACATGGTTGCCAGTACAATTCGCTTTACGTGCAATGGGTTGTGTTTTAAACAGATCACTCGGGTAGTTATTTGACGACTATTTGATGACTTACTTGAATTCATACGTATGCATGTTCTCATCTGGCTTCCGATATGATTTGCCTAAAGCCTTACAATATTATTTTTGTGACGATTTTGAACAAAGTAGATCACCCGGGAAAACTATCCACAACCTCTAACTGCACGCACTGAACAGACATTAACAGCTGGCAATCGGCTCAACTAGCGAAACAATTTACTTTGTTCCGATACCAACGCTAAAAGAAATATTGTATGGATTGAAACAACTTACGACGAAAAGCGCGAGGGAGTATTACAATGAATTCTCTGAGGGGGAAATTAAAAATAGCCAGTCTAAAGTAAACTGACAGCTCACAATAAACCAAGTATCAAAATGTTTTCGCTTTTCACACATATCAA
Source organism: Teleogryllus occipitalis (assembly GCA_011170035.1). NCBI lineage: Eukaryota > Metazoa > Arthropoda > Insecta > Orthoptera > Gryllidae > Teleogryllus > Teleogryllus occipitalis. The sequence goes on along the minus strand of BLKR01011927.1, from coordinate 15,474 downwards.
GCTTGTAATAGGACTCACAACATACCAACATTTAATTAAAGAACACATCTCACAAATAATATTCTTAAAAAAAATTAGAATCCACTTTTCTTAAATTCTTGCCAAATAAATTGTTTTCAGGCAAACATTCTTCACTTGGCAAAATGACAAAATAATAGGAAATACAGCACAAACTAGCCAAGATTCGTGAAATGAATGTGAATATTTTACTTCGTTTCAGTGTGTTTAGTAGCGGGTTCTAGCAAAATCACAGCAACTCTCCAGTAGTTACTGCAGTTATCCGTGATGAGTTTTACGAACAATTTCCCTTAGAAGAAATCCCAGGACCTGTTTTCAGACGTATCACAAATTTCCTCATTTCGTGTATTATGAAACATTTTGCAGTATCAATGTATTGCTTTTGCTCGAAAGTTGCATCCCATCGAAACAAAAATATTTTGTTAATTATAAGAGCGTTGGGGTGTCATTTCATAGAACAAATGGACAATAAATGAACGTTTAAATGTAAATTAAGATTAATAGTTGTTTGGTTATAAGAGGTTATTACTTGGTTATAAGTGTAGAAAGACTTGGCCTGTCGTGCAGAGGAGTGGATTGCCTTGCTGGCGACGCTACTTTCAAACTACCGCACGAGAGGATAAAAATGAATCGTGCTGAATTATTTCCTCAGCATTTTCACCCGAAATCTATTATAACTAGAGCCCCGGAATTTCAGGCATTTATTTAACCTAAAATAGGCAGGCAAAAAGGCATTTATTTTTACTACAATAGACATGCAAAAAAGGTATTTATTCTGGCAAAATAGAGGGCAAAAAACAGGACACGTTAAATCACAATGTAAAACTAATAGTTAAAAAATTAATAATTAAGTGATTTACATCTTTATTCCAACTCTAAAATTTACATTAGCACTAACGTGGAATGAAACTACCTTTTCTTTGTAATCTTGATCGCACTTAACACTCCGGTTGAGGACTATGGATTTATTTTACACGCAATCCAGTCTACGAAATTCTCTTTTCAATCTTGAAATGGTAAAAATGGAATTGTTGATTTTGTTCTTCGCATTTGTGTAATCGTCAGAAGGGACGAGGACAATAGCAACTGGGAGATAGAGATTGGATTCAGGAAGGAAAAAAAGGGGAAAATAATAGCGAAAAAGGCACAAAAAAGGCAAAATGCCAAAAATAGGCATCAAAAGTTAAAATAGGCGAAAAATGGCAAAATGAAAAATCGACTAAAACAACTCCAAAAGCACAATTAAGTGATCCCTATTGAACTTGTAACGTTTGTACCCGTTTGTTAGGGTACTGCTCCGGTATTTACCTGATGTTGACCGGAGAAACCACGGAAAAGTACCGATCAGAGCAGCCGGCCGCTGGAATTCTCCTCCAGACAGCGATTGAATTCGACCTAGCTGACAAGTTAGTGTCGAAAATCCTGCCACCCTCGGGACTCGAATCTAGGCCCTCCCGGTCAGAGGGACTGCAGTTACATCAGTTGATGCCCTGAACCATGTCTTTGAAGGGTTGGAGATACGGGAGGATCCAGTCGTTAATTTTGGAGGGGGCTATCATAGATATTTGGTAAATAATAAACATTTGTTAGTATATTGTATATTATTTTTGAAGTGTATGTATGACACTATACAATATTTTTTACATAATTACATAATACTAACATAAATAAATATTTAAATCAAGTTTACTAAATAAAAGACGGTAACAAACGAAAATTCTAGGCATTTTGGGAGCCCATGGCCTCCATGCCCCCTCTCCCTGGATCCATCCATAAATGTAACTTCATTTTTTGTGCACGTCTTCTAGAATTCAGTGGGAAATACAATTATTCAAATTATCGTTTCCATGTTGTCGCGGCAGGAAGTAATAAGAGCCAAAATTTATTGCTTATTTATCCTTGAAAATAGATTTTATTACATGGGAGTTTTTTTTGTTTGTTTTTTTTCTCCCTTTCAAAATCAAAATTTATTGCTTATTTATCCTTGAAAATATATTTTATTACATGGGAGTTTTTTTGTTTTTTTTTCTCCTTTCAAAATTCAAAATTTAAGTAGTATATGACTTAGTGTAGGGATCACAGAATTTTGAAAATGTGCACACAATTCACTTTTCCCCATAGCACGTCATACGCAGTTTTTAACCGTTTTTTTTGGACGCAAATAAATAAATAAACAAATAAATAAATAAATAAATAAATAAATAAATAAATAAATAAATAAATAAATAAATAAATAAATAAATAAATAAATAAATAAATAAATAAATAAATAAATAAATAAATAAATAAATAAATAAATAAATAAATAAATAAATAAATAAATAAATAAATAAATAAATAAATAAATAAATAAATAAATAAATAAATAAACAAATAAATAAATAAATAAATAAATAAATAAATAAATAAATAAATAAATAAATAAATAAATAAATAAATAAATAAATAAATAAATAAATAAATAAATAAATAAATAAATAAATAAATAAATAAATAAATAAATAAATAAATAAATAAATAAATAAATAAATAAATAAATACATGTTGGGCGCTTGGCTCAACTTGGGCGATTCTTCGTTGTGGGTGATATCAAGATGAGGAAACCCGCAAGCAGATGTGTAAGTCGGCAAGGAATATCGCGTTCCAGCGGGGAAGAACTCCGCCACTTTTCGGCCCGCAATATAATATATACTTACTATACACTCAACCAGTACGTGCAACAAAAACAATATGTAGTATCTGTTTTCCAGAGGGGTTCTTTGGCCCATATCTTCTCACTGGTACATGCAAAACCCAGGTCCACACGCGAAAGGCGCTCTGCCACGTAGTAAGGCCGTGCGGCTCTGAAGGCGACTTCAGAAATAATTTAAGAGGGTATCATTATATCATATCGTTAATAGGATTGATGAAGGGTTTGATTGATTAATTGATTATTAGTGATTCCGGGGACGTCAACTACTAGGATCATTAATCCCGTAAGTTTTTGATTTATTGACTGATTGATTTTTTCGTGTTTCCGGGCGCGTCAACTGCTTTGGTCATTAGTCCCGTTAGTGTAGAGCATGAGATGGCTGTGATTTTCCCCGCTGGATGGCGAGCTCCGGCGCCGACCTACCGTCGGCTAGTGGGGTTTCCCCCTAACCAGGACTCTCCCACCAGCGGGACACTGCCCCAGCCGGGACAAGCTCTAAACTCCCGACAGGTCTCCCGGAATATGTAGTAGTGTGGTGCATGTTAGTGTAAGTGTGTGTGTAAGAGGAGAGGATAGGACAAGGAAGAGGAAGGACAGATCGCGCGCGGTCCGTGGCCCGTTTGGTAGGGTACTGCTCCGGCATTCGCCTGGTGTTGATCGGAGAAACCACGGAAAACTACCGATCAGAGCAGCCGGCCGCTAGAATTCTCCTCCAGACAGCCAGTGAATACGACCTAGCTGAAAAGCTAGTGTCAAAAATCCTGCCGCCAACAGGACTCGAACCTAGGACCTCCCGATCAGAGGCACTGCAGTGACATCAGTTGATGCACTGAGCTACCGCTCCCGGTAATCCCGTAAATGTAGTGCATATTTTGCTCGGGAGATGGTGGTGATGGTGGTGGTAGTCTTCTCCCGCTGGATGACGAGATCCGGCGTTATATAAAAAAGAGAAAGAAATAATGGTTTTAAATTTATTTAAAGGTAATAAGTAGTTAATTTTGCTCTGCCCAAAGAGCTGGATACAGGTCATTATGGACAGGAATATGTGAGCGGGCAATGCTGTGGCCACTTTTTTCACTCATTCCTCTTCCCTTCCCCACTGTAAGCGACTCGCCTCACTCCCTTTCATTAATCTGGTTTTCCCAGAATTGAGCTTGAAGTACTGCGTCCACACGCGGGGGAAACTCGAATGCCCGTGGCTGCCCTAGGCTACCGGTGGCCCTAATGTCGTTATTTTGGGCAAGCGTGATTAAATAAATACATTATTTGTATTTCTTCGTATATTTTAATTTATAATCAATGTATAAATAAAATATTTAACTTCAACGTGTATAAAACTATTTTACTAGCACCACATTTTCTACAATAAATATGATGAGTTAACAAACGAAAAGAAGGTTTAAAGTAGGTTTTTTATTCTTGAAAATGCATTGTTAGTTGTATTAAAGAAGTTCACTATGAAATAATGTCATTTTGACGCACGTTTCTTCCTTTTTTACGAAGAATTGTGGCCTTTCTTTCAGATAAAAAAATCAACAATTAAAACATATGTCTACGTGTATATCAAAGCATTTATTGGGCTTACTAAACGTACTTTCGTAAAATTTGACGTTTCGCGAGTAATGTTTGGTTCCTTCATCATGCATATATTTTCGTTCATTGTCTGAAAATAAGGCCACAATCTTTTGTAAAGCATTAAACAATCAGAACTCAAATAAAATAATCTCAACACATATTTCTCATTGTTTAGACATTTCCCCCCGTATTTTTTCATTGGGAGACATCTCTCCTATCACCCCCCTTGGTGGCGCCCATGGCTGGCGGCGCCACACGCCAGCACTTGCCGCCCGCGGCCTCCCGCATCGTTACGCCTGGCGCCGGGCCGGCGGCGGCGCCGTGGGCCCGCAGCACGAAGCCCATCGCTTCCCCTCAACCTTTCCCCTTCGTCCCCCTCCCACAACGCCGTCACCCCTCTTACCCCTTCCACCCGCCGGCATCGCCGCCGCGCGCAGCGCCGCAGCGCCGCGCCCGCCACCTGCTGCACGCCGCCGTCGCCAGCCAATGGATCGGTGCCCACACAGTGGTCGCACGCGGAAGCACACGAGGGGGAACCACAGACAGCATTCACCGCACGTGAATGGCAACAGACATTTGGCGTGAATGAATATGCGAATGAGAGAGATTGAATGAGGGAACGAGAGAGAGAGACCAAAACACGCCAACGAACACAGTCACGCATAAAATTACGTAGCAACAACACCGTACAGTCTTCAGTCACGTGACAGGATATTTTGACACTCATTTATGCCATACTAAATTCGGGGGCATGGTGGGTACGTAACATGTAGAAACGATTCGCATTCATTTCAAAAACATCGGCTATCTGTGTTGGGGCTGTGATTCTCCTTATTTTTTTTTTTTTTTTTTTTTTAGTCTTTCCACCAACTGGAGAATGTTTGCATTAAATGGAAGTATTATCTCGCTCGAACGTAAGAAAAGTACCCTTTAAAACTTTCGTTTAAAACAAAATTATTTACACGGAAATTCTTTGATTAAAATTTACTCTCTTGTGAGTTTAATTAAAAGCCTGATTAAAGTAAACAACCAGGGCTCTTTGAAATTCTGTGTTAATGGCCTGTCCGTTTACTCCGTTTCTTGACTTAATTCACACGCGCACATATTCTCATCTGCTTTCCGACAATTTGTGTTATGTCTTGCAATATTCTTTTCATGAGGTTATTGCAAAAGTGAGAATCACTTTTGAAAATTATTAACTTCTAACTGCACGCATTGAACAGCCTCTGAAACACTAACAGCTGGCGTTCGAATTATCTGGTTACCGGAAGAATACATTTTGAAGAGGGATTATTCTTTAGTGATTCTCAACTGTTTTAAAACTTGTCAGAAATTCTTCTATTTGCCTGAACAAAGCAGAGCAAACGAGTGGTTCTGAGAAAGTACGATCAATGTCCCTGTAAGCTGTTGAAGTAAAAAAAAAATACCTCATATTTAAAAATTATGTCAAAAATTGTTTTAGCTTAAAGTAACTAGCACGTGATATTTGTTTAAAATATACAGTGTCAACTTTTGACACCCGTTCTTGTATCTATTTGTAAGCACGTGCAAGCAAACATGCAAAAATATTTGCAAACACTAAAAACGCTATCTGGAAAATTTGTTATTTTGGTCCCCGATTCATATTTTCTAGTCCATATTATGGAGTTTACTGACAAAGAGTATTAGCAATTAAAGTATTTTTTGTATGTCCAGACATTTCATTTCATAGTGCAGGTTTACACACTATTACAAACTTCAATCAAAGCAGGGAGTAATATTTATTTATGAACCAAGGGATTATAGGGGTTCTAATGATCGAGCGGTGACAAAAAGCCCGAGTTAACTTCACTCGTCATTTCGTACTTCCCTCCCATAATTCCCTGTCATAATACTCTTCGTAAGACGACATGTAGCAACATTCAACTATTTACATATTTCCCTCGTCTCCTCGATCCTCCCGATCCAGGTAGGTTATGAAGTGAATATCGAGCTCCGTATTGAAAGCAACAACATTCAATCACGTATCAGTAAAAAATAATTGATTTTTTTATTCACTAGTGAAGACATTACTGAATATGAGAAAGACAGAAGGTGATGGTGGTGAAAATTCACCACCGTGGACTCCAGCCAGTGATGTTTATTTATTTATTTATTTATTTATTTATTTATTTATTTATTTATTTATTTATTTATTTATTTATTTATTTATTTATTTATTTATTTAACATCAAAAAACAGTTGAAACTGCGTATGACGTGCTGTGGGGAGAAGTGAATTCTGTGCACATTTTCAAAATTCTGTGATCCCTACACTAAATCATATAATACATGAATTTTGAAAATAAATGGTGATGATGATGATGATGATGGGGTGCTACACAGCACGGAGATAACAAAAATTGTGAGGATTCAAATACAAAAGAGGAAAATAGACCTAAAACAATTGTGAATTTTGACAAAAATAAGAATTCGTGAATCTGAACTGCTAGTTACCCTACGATCACACGTTTTCATTTCATTTATATCTCACAGTCACACGACAACAAACTCATTACATCAACAAATTCAATCTATCGCGAGTATCGTCTGTAGTAAGTGCTTAGTTCCCAGGGCTAGATTAAGTTTTAAGTACGAAAATCACAATAAACTATATATAAACGAAAATAATAATAGCCTACTTTTACGTTTTTTAGACCACACTTTTATAATTTATAACAAAATTCAAATATTTTATACATGCATTAAATTATACAATAAAAGTACATTTATAAAAATTAAACAGAATGAATTATATTAATATAACAATACCATTCCAATACTGACACCACATTTCCAATAATTTTTCAAACGCCTATAATTGTTTCATATGTCACCACTTTTACGTTCAGAAGTTTTTTCTGGAAAGAATGTTGCTGTGTTGCTGAAGAGCCTAAAATATAATTTTTAAAACTTGAAGCAACTACAACTATTCTTAACTATAACAATGTCTCCAACAAAAGATTTAAGTATTACCTTGTGACAGAATCTTTAAACGAAGCTTTTAGCGAAATCTAGAAAATATTTATTAGTGGCAGTATACATTTGTGACGCAGATTGTTTTATTCTTTAACTTTTTACTTTCTCGCTTCTGCTTAGGCAATAGAGAGAAAGTTATGTAATGCTGGACAAAAAAAGCTATTGCAGGGCCCTGGTAACGAAAGAGTGGTGAAACCCAGTTGCTAAATTTGAAAAAAAAATCCTCTAATACGCGGTGTAGCCTAAATCTACGTTTTGTGAGTCCTTGTACCGAAAAATCGAATAACGGCAAAACGTCTGTCTGTCCGTCCGCCTGTGAACAACGCTAGCGACTAAACCTTCAGCCTATTTTCTCCAAAATTAATATTCCTCAATCGATCTCGCTGATGTCGTGGTCGCTTGAATTTGGAACCGATATTTTAATTTTGGGGGTACTTTACATGAAGCTCCTGGGACAATTTTCAAAATTTTCAAAAAAAATGGCACCAATGTTTTTGATTAAATATTGTTGTTGGATAGTATGAAGGGCTTTTAAAAGAATGGTGCATGTCTCATGTTCGTTAAAGGCCCTAGTTTTTCAAAAATTGGGAAAGTTCAATTGTTTCGGAGTCTTCCTACATAAAAAAATATTAAAGAAGGAGATTTTTTCCTTAAGTGAAATATGTTCCGTAAAGATAGATTCTGAAATAAAGTCATGTACAACTTTTCGAAAATGGGAGTACTTTTCGCGTAATTTTGTGTGAATATACGGTCGAGGAAGTGCGCGCTGTTTTGGGCAAGAACTTATTCTAACAAAATTATTTCTTATTAAAACTGAAGTTTTGTAACGAAAGTGAAATCGTACTTCATGTTATCTCATAGAAACTATAACGAAGAAGCATGATAAAGCTTGTGAGCGAGCTCATAAAAGTTTAATTGCTTGACATCTATGAGAAAGATTCGGACTATAAACTCAAAAACATTACCTCATATTCATACTCATTAATATTGAAAACCCCAAATACTGTGTACACTATGCTTAAACAAGCCAGAACAGAGAGCATTATTCACTAGATCTACGCAGTGTTGGGACGTACCGTAGTACCATTGTTTAGCAGAAGCAAAGCGGTACTACATTTTTCAGTGAGTGCTTCAATTCACAAGGAAACCATTGCTTTCCTGTTGAGATACTTCATGTTAATAGCTGCTGACGATAACCTCTGAAGAAGTGCATACGAGTAACCGGTCATGAATTGGTGCGGTCGAAGTCCCACTAACATAAAATCTTTCCTTATTGATTGACTAATAGGAATAGGAGTGTCCAACATAGGATACAAATACCAAACAATATAAAACGAAATAAAAATATTATTTGGAATTATATTTTACAATAACATGGGGCAACCTGTCAAAATGCCGGAACGAATTCTTACTCCCATATTAATGATTCAATATAATGAATAGTACAACAAAATTCAATTTCTTTAGGACTCAATTCAAGTTCGTTTGTTTTTTTCATTTCAAATTCTCCTTTATTTTTAGTAAAAGATTCTAACCACAATCCTTTAGGGAACCTCGAAGCGATTTGTAGGAGACTCTGAAGGGGTTACAAGTGAAATTTTGGGTGATTTGCGATTGTTGCTAGTTGATGACATGTTCCTCGAAGGAACAGAATTTAGTTCCTCTGGAATTTGTTATAGTCGTTTAGACACACTGCGTTCACGGAAACTAACAGCGTATTATCGAAGCGTGGGTTCACTGTGCTGCCTAAATCGCGCGCAGCCCCCCGTACGGGCCTCTTCCAATCTTCTGCCACGCGAGTAGGAGCTCCGCCGTATTTCTTCAGGGTTGTTTTCCCTTGTTGATCGTATTTTTATTATATTTCATTTTTTACTCATACATTATTTGTTGTTACTCCCTTCGATACGGAGCTCGATAAAAGCTGCGTAACCAACGTGGATCGACAAAATTATAGTTACAAGGAAAACGTAAAAAGTTGAATGACGCTACATGTGAATGGAATTGAAGGGAATTATAGGCGGGAAATATAAAAAGACAGATGAAAATCACGATGTTACTAAGCCAGTGAAGTTAGCGTATAGTTAATTCGTAAATAAGTAAATCTGATTAATTAAAATATATAAAAAATAAAATCTAGTGTATTCCGCCGGCGTTAACTGATTTTAACGTTCGAACGGCGACAATAAGCACGAAGGCCAAATGCCCTCGGGCTTTTGTTGCCGCTCAGTTATTGGAAGACTTATTACCTAGAGCGCGTCGCGGCCAGGTAAATTTAATCCTTCTGCCTAGGCAGATCTCGAGTTCCGTACCGTGCGATTGCCCAGGCATAAGCGCGGCGCTGACTTTCTGGACAAACGTGCGAGAGCGATTGCGACCTCTCTTGTCACTCAAACTGGGAAACTCAAATTGTGGGATCCGAAAACTGCCGAACTGTAGCACCAGATATCGTTCCAATAACACCACATCTTATAGCGATCTGGTCGGTTTATTATTATTATTATTATTATTATTATTATTATTATTATTATTATTATTATTATTATTATTATATTTTCTCACGGCTTTCTGGTACATTTCTCATGTAGCATACAGATATTTCTATTAAAGCATGACAACTTGCCTGATAATTACACAATTATACAATAATAAATAACAAATATCTACACCAAACATATTTACAAATTAAGCTTTACAAATTTAAGTATTTATTATCGAAGTTTCTATAATTTAGAATTTAGAAACCCACACTATCTCCCGAAAATCTTCTGACTAATGAGCTTGTGCTCAGTATAACTGCCTCCTGAAGGTTGATAATGGTGGCCGTTCCGATGTTCAATTTTCCTAGAAAGTGCCGTAGAGTGTTCGGAATCGCGCCCGTTGCGGAGAGTACAATTGATATAGTTGCCACTTCCAAGAAGCGCCAGTGTTTCTTCACAACTCGTGCTAGATTTTTGTATTTCTGAATCTTGTTTTCGTATACTATCGTGAGGTTTCCAGTATCGACTACTGCCATATCGATAAACCATGCTTTTTTGTTACACTTATCCAAAAGCCACATCAGGTCTATTGTGATGAATTGTTCGGTCGGTCAGTAAGCTGCGGCCCCAATACACTTTATATTTACTGTTTTCGAGGACATTCTGTGAACAGTATTCATAGAAGGATGTATCAAAATCTGCGATAATGCCACATTTCTCCACCAGTTTGGCGAGTATTATTCGCGCTACTATGTCATGTCTTTGTAATCTGTTGGCGCTAGCATTCTGAGGTAAAGTGTTGGATGGTTACATAATCTTGGCCACAGGCCACAGTAGATATTGTGGGGTCTTTATTGATGTATTTTAAGAAGTTTCTGGTTTCAATAACTGATCTGCTATATTGCAATAACTGTATTGCTATCAATAACCCATCTGACTTAGGATATCATAAATATCCCATATTTAATCTCATATATTTAATTCATCGTTGTTCACCGGAACGTTTCCAGATTTTTCAAAACAGATAAAATTAAGCCGCTCTTCAAAAAAAGCAACAAAAATGAAATTCCAAATTATCGGTCCATTTCTCTTCTACCGGTTTTTTCAAAAATATTAGAGACATTTTTTACGTACGAATGGAAACCTTTCTCAGTAAACACAACGCGCTTTCAGATTGCCAACATGGATTTAGAAAATCAAAATCAACGGAAACAGCTATATTTTCTTTTCTTAAAGATGTCGCCTCATCATTGGATCAAAACGAGGCACCTATTGGATTATTTTTAGATCTCTCAAAAGCTTTTGACGTCATTGATCATGACATTTTACTTTCAAAATTAACTTCATATGGAATCCGTGGTATTGCTCTAGATTGGTTATGTTCGTACCTTAAATAACGACCTCAGAGACTGGAAATATCTTACTGGAATGATGGAATATTACGTACGCACCTTTCCGACTCTTTGCCCATTGCACGTGGAGTTTCTCAAGGATCGATTTTACGCCCTATTCTGTTCCTACTTTACGTAAACGATATGCCCTCGACGATTCGAAACGGAAGAACAATTCTCTTTGCGGGTGATACGAACATCCTTTGCAATAAAGAAACCGTAAATAATACAATATCAGATGTTTTAAATTGATTCCGAAATAACAAGTTAATAGTAAACGAAAAGAAAACGGTTTTAATACAGTTTTCCATTTCAAATAAAGCATTCTGTGCTCCATTGAAAATGAACGGTGTACCATTGACTGATGTTAAGGCAACAAAATTTTTAGGTCTCTCAATTCAGTCATATCTTAAATGTCGACCTAAAATTGCTAATAAATATCAGAAAAAAGTTTTTGATTACTAATAAGAAAATAAATACATTTAGTGCACTGTAAAAATATTTTTATTGAACATTTGTTTTCATTTTCAAAAATAAAAAAAATCTATACGTGAAGTAATGTTATGGAAGTCGATTTTAGAATCTGTGACCTTTAAAACATATAATTAAAAAAATATCCTATGTAGCTGACAAAAAAATTCTTTGCAGACCTGTGTTGTTATTAAAAACGGTACCAAGACCCTGTACCAAAATCCCTTGCCTACAGAACATCTAGAGTAATGACAATTCTTAACCCATGAAAGTGGGAAATGTTTATTTTGAATAACTAGAAATAAAAAAGCATTGTTCGTAACACATCCGCTATCTCGGCGGGAAGGTTATGATCTACTACTATTACTACTCGGCTCCGCCTGCAGTTAACCTTCCGGTTTCGTCCTTAAAGATCAATTTAGAGGATTTGTCACATAAATATTATTACTTACAAATACTGCTCTTCTCTCCTGGAATTTTCGGATTGGTTTTCACTTCATGCACTTTTCTTTTCAGTATTATCTAAAATATTCATCAATATTGAATTTTTGAAATGATAATAATTTTTAATTTTCGAAAATACAGAGAATAGGCCGAAATTGGACCAACGTAAATTTTTTACTGTCTTTTGAGACAAACAAAGAAAATTTAAAGAAACAATTTGGAGCAGTTCTTTAAAAAATAATTGTTTTATTTCACGAAAAATTATGCGATAACTACTCATGTTTTGAAAAATTGTACCCTCTCCCTCAGAAAAATGTCGTTCAAAATTCCCATCTTCCACACCCTCCGCGCCGACAAACTGACACCCCTCGGCCTGGGGGAGGGCAGGGGGAGGGACGCGTTGACCAATCGCTAGCAGGTGGAACCACAGTTGTCTGTGATTGGTGCAACATCCCAAGGGGCAGAAAGAACGCTGTCTCAGGGGGAGGGGGCTAGTTCGTTTACGTACGAGACGGAAATATCGTCATATTTCCCTGCCGAAGGAGGTAGTTTGCCTGCGCGTACGCCACGACGAAAAATATATTTCTAAGCGGGGTTTTCCGTCCAGAATGATTGTCTATAGACCAGTAAATATTTATCATTTTAGCAACAATTATTCTAACTTTTAGTAATCGGTTTGTAACTCCTGACAAACTGCTATTTTGAGATATTCATTTCAGGCACAATTTGCGGAGTCTTCCCGGCCGTTCTAACGCATATTTCCAATTTGTTTATAAAATTATAAATTGTTGCAAAATTGTTAATTCGCTGTTTTTGGTTCTGGGACATCGGGAGACTCTCCCCACTTTAGATTTGCAAAATTTTGAAATTGTTTATAAATTTGCAATTGTTGCAAATTTTTTATTGTCTAATCTGAATGGCGTTTAAATGTGATGCAAAATTCCGAAATCCGTTCGGTGCTATTATATCTCGTTCTCGAGATATATGTAATTGTTTATAAGAAATTAACATCTTAATAGACCCCATTTGTTTGCGCTTAATTCATTCGCGCTAGCAGAATAGCGTGGATGGGCCTACTGAAAAAACAGTTCTCCAATGCCGCGCTTTTGCCTGCCACATATGCTTAAAATGCACTTGCTTGTAAACAAATTCTGTGGCCAATTTAATTATGATAAATTCGTATTTTTACGGCGAGTATGAGCATAACTTTTATTTGGTTTTTATATTCTCTTTTAAGTCCTACAATTTGCAAGTCGATATATTTATCAAATAGGAAAGAAATTGATCATAAAAAAAATATTTTTCAAGGTGCATTACGCCCAAACAATTGTTTCTGTTTTTCTATCAAAGGGGTGTTGAGCAACTGAATAACTGTATTATTAATTTTTTTAAGTCCCCTGTTAACACCGAGAGTCAGAAACTATTTGTTCCTCTTGTTTAACCATTACCATTAAAAAATAGGGAAACATATTGCTTAGCTGTTTGCTATAAACTGCACTGGATTGGATGAAGGTAGTGTTAAGGTTTTCAAACACAGAAATATTCAATTTTGTGTTTTGAAAGATCACATGAGTAGAATCACACATCACAATATTTACACAAGTATAGAAATTTCTAAATAAACGTATATAAACTATAAGTTAATACTTTCAATTCAATTTATCATTCCTTTCTAAAACTGTTAATTTGATGATTTCATTGTATAATATTCAAATCAGAGCTTTATGTGCTAAATCTACGCAATGTTAATACATATTTTTAAACAACATTAATATATTTAATATACATTTAAAAGGTTTTTAGATTCGCGAACGTTTCACTGAAATTTCATGAATTCCTAAATGCTTGAAAATAAATACTTGTAAAATTAAATACTTGTAGCGTGTAAAAATATAACAAACACACGTATTTGGTAAAACGAGTTGATATTACTAAAAGAAAGCAAAACAGATGTTATAACAATTCAAAGAGATTTAGCGTTTGTTTACAGTTTAGTAAATATCAATGCACTAGCATTTCCCAGTGAAAATACATAGAACGAACTTGGTGGTCAAGGGATATGACCTTCCCAACACAGACTACATTTCAGTATCGTCAGAGTTCGAAGGGGGTTTGTTGGCCGCCATTCTACGAATCTATCAAAACCTTGAATTTTGCACGACCATCTGTACAGGGAGAACGTAGCGGTTTATTAAATGGAAACGGGCCATTCGAGGTATCTAATGTGCACTCTTTGAAAACGTTTAACCATTATAAACTATCCCTAAGAAAAATATCAAATAAACAATGTTAAAAATCACCAGCTTAACATTGCCTTTACTATTTGAATGTTTTCAACATCCCCAAAACCAACAGAAAACCCATGTTTTTACAGGTTATTGTAAAACCAATTCAATAAATATAAGCATTTATTCACGTTATTATTTTTAAAACACTCAAATATCTACGATGTTATTTCATTCATGTCTTCATCGAAGATCTGAGATTAAAAAACTGATAAGCAGAGAAAATTAAAGTAATTTTGAGTGATTGATGAAGTTGAATGATCAAACGAAAAACAATGTTTCTTGCTTCATATAATGCTATCGTGTTTAACAGACATGTAATTACATGTGATACCTACATTTAAACATCCAAACTAATGAAAATTTTCAAAATTAAAATCATCAATAAAACGTTGATTCATCAGCAAGGATTTTATTATTAAATACTTTTTTGAGATTCATGTGCTCCTGTGTGAATAACGTAGTAAACGTGATTCGTATGATCCAGTTGCTCAGAATAATGCAAAACCTGCTAGATACATACACTAAACATAATAGTTGTCAAATAGTTATTTACGACATGAGTATCATAAGATATCTTATTACAATATGAAATTGGAGAATTATCAAACAAGACTCTTTAGCCGAAATTGTTAACCAATTGAATATTGTAATATAATGTTACCATTTGAATATCATAGAAAGTAAGACGCAGTTTGTCAAAATTCATGTGAACTATAATTTTTATTTAAATTTTACTCCTTATCCTGCGAAAGACGTGTGACAGTACTTATGTTAACAATTATACTGCCATGGGTTTAATTAATTAGTTTTCAGTACGTAAATTATTGTTTTTGGTTTTAAAGAAGCATGGATATACAGAGTATCGGGGAACGAAACGTCGAAAGTTTGAAAAAAGCTGTTTAAACAATTTTAATCATACTTTGTCTAATAAACTACATAGATATTTTGAATGGCTGAGCTGCAATAAACACGCAAATTTTGGTTTGAAAATATGATTTCTACGAAAAACTTTGCATTCTAGAATCATGTAAACAGACCAGAAACATGTAACATGTTTATTATTAACAATATAAATTAATATATTAGTTCAGAAAAAAATTAACTGAGAAATAAAAAAGCAGT
>BLKR01011926.1:0-25688 GCA_011170035.1 Teleogryllus occipitalis | reverse complement strand
TATTGTAACCGCTCAGACGTTTACATCACGAAAATATAAATTTATTTTCGTTTAATACATCTATCGGTATCTATTAGACCAGGAAGTTATCAGGTAATCCGACAGATTACGCCCGATGATGAAAGAAAATTCTTTCCAACACGCCGATTCTCAAGTAGTTCACGAGACAGCTACGAGTAGCGCTCGTAACAAATTCGCAAGCGCAGATGACGAAATATTCAGTCATAGAAACGACAAGTAGCAATTTAGCAGGCAAGAATTACTGAATTTTAACCTATTCAAAGGAGATTCGGACATTTTCTTTCGTGAATGAAGAGCGACTGGAACGGTACCCGCAGAGAAATGGTGAAGCAACGGATCACGCCACTCTGGGAAATACCGACTACTGAAGCTTTTAGAATAAGCTTTTAAAACTATCGCTTGGATTTATTGAAACCCGAGTTGACCACGCTTCATTCGGCGTACATAGCAACGTCTACTGAAGAAAGGAAAGGGGAGTGGAAAAGCAGTCGCAAACACCCCGATTTTATATTGGACGTAATTGGAGGGCACGTAGGAAATTCTTCGCAGCCGCTTCAAACTTCGGATGACCTCGAGAAGACGTCGAGTCGTCGCACGCCGCTCGAGTTCCTGTGAGTTTATCTGATTCAATCCAGATTATAAATTGAGATGCTAGCCAGATTGCAGAACTTTTTACTGACTATGCTAGTTCATGAGGTTAGTGCCTGTAATCATATACAATTTCCGTAAAGAAAATTTAAATTCTGTGTTCGAATGTCAGCTAGAGTTATAGATTCGTTACTGAATTCAGATACATGAAAAGGACTATTGTAAATTTAAGATATAATTTTTCTGTGTTTGATTTGTAACAGTGTTTCATGTTAAGTGATTGTTCATATAATGTTGCATGTGAAATAACGGAGGGAAATTCTTGTTCTGGAAATAAGATACGCACTTGAGTAACGAGTTATCAGTATGGTAATAACAAAAGTACTTGATTATAAATTTGAATTTTTTTGTATACTGAGAGATCTCAGTGAATCAAACAAATCTAATTTCAGTTGATCATCAGCTAAACTAAATATCGTGTAACTGGAGAAGTTACAAATTATTTTGTTTTGAACAAACCAAACTGTTTTGTTTCATGTAAAACGTTGGAATATTTCAGAGTGTAATAGGTTTTCTTTGTATAGTGTAATATTATGTGTATGCATTCTTTTATGTGTTTTTCCAGCAAAATTGTGTAATGGTATTCGTATGTAAAGAGGTTATCATTGAACTTTTTTTTCTTTTTCTGTGAATTTGTGCTAATTTGTGCTAGTATTCAACGAAAACAGTCAAAGAGTTTTAAATTATAAATCAGCAAAGGTTTTCGTGACATTTTGTTCACCAGTTTTGTTTCAAATCTGATTATAGCAAAGGTACTCTCAGACAAATTCGAGTGTACAGTGTAATAATTCTTTTAAATAGAATATATTTATCCGGTTATTGTTTTAAAACATACGACTATGATGTTTTTATTGAAATCCCAGTGCATATGTCAGGACCCTATCCCTCAGGAAGGAAGTCAGCTGTGAACTTTCTTCATGTGAATGTTATGACTTATCATCCAATTGAGTCACGACAAAGAGTAATTAGGGATTATTACTCAAGGTCACCTACCTTCTCCCAAAATCGAGGTAATTCTATCTGAGAGGTCGGACAGGCTTAGATTTGACGACGAATCTAATCCAGTGGTTGGTGACTGTTAGTTTGTTCACCATCCACGCCCTACCGACAAGGAGGAGGATTCGCTCCTTTTGAAAAAGTAGGGAGGTGACACTATATTGTTCTTACAAAAGAATGCCTTACTGAAACAACCAGCTCTCTACTAACCACTTTTTCGAAACCACAGCATAAGACATTGGTCAGCTCCGGCACTTCAGTAAGATCATGAAAATAAAGCCCAGACGAATACACTGCCAAATATTATACCACACACGGATTCAATGAACGTAAGAACGTTACAATATTCACTAAACATGTTTCAACTAAGTACCCACATACAATGCATTTCAATTAACTGCAATCCGCATACAATACCAAGCATGTGACCTTGTTCCTGCACACGCCCTCACCCTCGTCCTCACCACACAGGGCTCGCTTTCGAACGGCTGCCCCGCGTGCACGTGCGATCCGGGGCTGTAATGAAACAGGCACCTGCCTCGCGGCTCACGGCGCCACGTAACACTGGTCCAGCGAACTCCTCCATCCAACGCGAGATCACAGAGCCAAGCCGCTTCCCCCCGTCCTCGCGCCCTCCCCCGCCTCCACCCCCGTCACCCACCGCACCGTCTCCGTGTCCGCGTGAACAGGCGGGAGGTCGATTAGGACGGAAGCGGGGATGCCGCGGCGGTGAGGAAGGCGGCGACGGCGAGGGCGAAACGGGGGTGGGAGAGGACGAGAATGGGTTGGGGGTGGAGCGAGGGGGCGAGGGCGAGGACCGTGTCGGTGGGAGTTGGGGAGTGTGGTTCAGAGGCCCCGTCTCCTGCTCTTCTGCCGCCAGGGCAAAGGCTGGATTAAAACTCGCCGGGGCTTGCCGGCCGGGCGCAGAGCCGACAATCTCAATCAGGGCCCGTATCGAGTTGCCGAGGCGCGGCGCGTGGTCGGGGAGGCGAGGGAGAGTTGGTGGAGGCGGAGGAAGCCGACAAAGTAGGGAAAGGCTAGCTTGTCGCAGACGCCAGGGTGGCACAGCCGTGAAGGCAACGCAGGTAGCAGGGGAAGGGAGATTTGCGTTTTCGTGGATGACGAGGCAGGGATAGAAGAGTGCAGGTGGGGTCGTGGATGTGGGTTAGCTGGGCTGGGTAGGGACGGCGGGGAAGTGGGGTGGCGGGTGACGCCGCGTGGGAAGGGAAGGAGAGGCCATGGCGATGTGGAGCAGAAAGGGACAGAGAAAAAGGCGAGAGCGGAGCGAAACGAAAAGACGAAATGCAACGAGGAATAGGGTAAAAGCGGGCGCCAAAATTGAGAGGGGCGTCCAGAGACGGCGAGGGCAGTGGATTGTTTCAATGAGGATGTTTCAGTACCACATTAATTGTTGTAGTCATTAGTCCTGTAAGTGTAGCGAATGTTTTTGGAGCCCGGAGGTGACGTCTTGCGGGATTCTTCCGAATATCCGAATATTCTTCCGAATATCTCCCCATAGTGGACGACGTTCCTGCGGCGACAAGATGTAAGCGCCCGACTGGTCTCCCGATCGTGTGTTGAAGAGTAGAGTATGTAAGTGCAAGTTTCAGTAATTGCTAAGAACGAGGAAGACGAAGCACAGATCGCGCGCGGTAGATGGATTTTTTGTTAGGAGTCTGCTCCGGCATCCGCCTGGATTTGTTCGGAGAAAGAACGGAAAATTATCAGAGCCGCCGGCGGCCCCTCCTCACAGCGGCTGAACTTGTCTTAGCTGTGTAACTAGCGCCGGGAATCTTCCACCATCGGGAGTCGAACCCTCCCAAAGGCCTCTCGGTCACAGTCGCTGAAATGTTGGCTCTAAAGCCGGCAGCTGGCTTGGTGAGGAGGGGCGACATGGAGCGACGAGGTCAGCGGAGTTGGGACGAGACGGCGCTGGAGGGATGGCGGAATTCGGGCGGGATGGTGGGGCGGAGCGGGGCGTGGCGGCGAAAACGAGACGACGTGGAAGGTTCGGGTCTCTGTCTGCGGGAGGGAGGAGGTCGGCTGGGGTAATCCCGGTTGGCCCCAACCCGCCCCCTGAGCTGGCGATGCCGAGACGTATCGGTCGCGCTGCTGTAATTAAACACGAGCAGATCGCCGGGAGGCCGCTTCCGGAAAGAGGGACGCCAGGGGTTGACGGGACCGCGAGGCGAAAGGGAAAGGCGTGGCAGAGCACGGAACGGAAGCGTTGGCACGAGCTATTGTAGTGATGTAGTCAGGGATGTGATTGTAGTACAATGTTTCTATGATGAGGTTATCTAATTTTGAGACGGTTTGATTGTGAACGTCTTGCTGAAAACACCCGATAATTAGGAAAAATGTACTCACAGGAATATTCTTGAAAGGTAGAAGTATGATTTCTACAGTGACGAAGGTTTGAAAAAGCGAGATTTCGAGGGATGATTTGTGGGAGACAAACGTAGGAACATGCTGATATGTAGCATCCTCATAACGCTTGTTTAGTGTAGCAGAACATATTTACCACATAGGCAATGAATCACTTTCTTTCGTGCATTGAAACTCGTGAGTGTTTGACAATAAAAAGTCGAAGCCTTGTTTCTTAGAATACAAAACGTTTCCTCCTGGTATATGAAAGAATTAACTTATGTATATTTTTATTGTAAAATGTTTAAATGAGGAAATCCGTAGTGACAAAAACTAAAAGAAGAAAAGGAGTGGCTTGACAAAAAAATCACATGAAAATAAAAATGTAGGGGAAAAATAAAAATACGCAAATGTAATAAAAACACAAAGATAAGGGACGAGTGAGCAAGGGATTGAGTTTCGGAAAGAGTATTGGAGAGAGACAAATACATTTCGGAGGAGGGCTTCTAAGAAATTGAAATAACAATAATACGCAAATGAATCTGAAAGTAGAGAAAAAATAGAATAAAGAGTTCCGGATTGATACGTGGCTAATAGAATAGAACGGAAAAGAAATTAGAAGAAAAAGCAAGAAAACAAGGAATAAAAAGAAAGAAGTGGGAAAGAGAGGAATAAGAAACGTATATGGGGAGAAAGAAGGAGTGAGAAAGAGAAGAGAATAAAGAGAAGGAATATGAAGACAATTTCTATTAAAAAAATGAAGGGAGAAAATCTTAAGAAGAAAAAGTAGTAAATGAATAAGAGAAGATAAAAATGAATAAATGTGAAACTGGAGAAGCCACAAGAATGTGAAAGTACGTCACAAGAGCAAAGGAAGAAGTTTCAGAACAGCCACACAAAGTCAGACGCTTGAGTTGCCTGCCCGCTGTTCACCCTCCCTCCCTCTCACCCTCTCAGACTTTGTCCAACCGAGTGACACCAAAGGGCTCGTCCTTTCATCATCATCTTCTTCTTCTTCCGACCATCCTCCCTCTCTCTACTTCCCCCACCCCACCTACCCTTCTTTCGGCCTTCGCGCGTGCGTGCGCTCGGCCGGGGGGTGGGGGAGGCGGTTTCATTGCGTTGCTCTGTGAGAATTCGGAGATCCAGTGCCTCCCGGAGACCAGCTCTCATTTCACTTTACACGTCGCACACAGAGAAATTAGAGCAAGGGGCTGGGCCGGCTCCAAACTCGACGGCGAGAGAACAACCGGAAATTTTGTGAAACGTGCGGAGGCGGAGGAAACAAGAGCAATTTCAGCGTTCCTCCTTGTTCACCATTACAAGCAAATAAGAATTATACACGTGGTGGCGCACAAGAAATCACCCATAATTTCTAAAGAAGAAAATAGTCACAATTTTTCTATTGTCCTTTAAGAATTACGCAAATTTCACCTTTAACAATTTCCTCTCTTTACTTGGAATTTAATTACGACTATAGAATTGAAAGATGACTCATACAAAAGAGATATAACTCTCAGGATAAACGCTTGAAAATTAATGTCTCAGACGTAAATTAATGTCTCGAAAATCAAATAAGAATGATAAGATTGATAATACAAATTCACTTTTATCATCTCCTTCACACTTTATTAAATTACATTTTTTATTGAATATTTGAATGTAGATATTTCAAAACATTTCAGAAGATGTCACCATTTCTCATTCTGTTACACTTTCATGTTTCACAAGCTTTCGTGTATTGGTTCAGTGGAATCATAACCACTTTTACTGATTAAGTTCTAATTTCAGGTAATAATCGAAAAATTCAAAACTCGTTTTGATAAAAATGTGCGTAAATTTAAAACTCTCAGAGGATTTTCATAGTTAAGGAATAACAAGAGCAACTGGTAACCTTTACAAAATCCGATTGCCTCTATCAATCCAAGTAAAAAAAATAGTACCATAATCTAAAATATAACGATGCACTGATTAATGACCGTATAGTTGGCATACCCACTTATCAGAAATCAAAAAAATAATATTCCAGAATTGTGTACTAATTATGAACTAATTTATACCCAAAATTAAAAATTTGAACTGATGCAGAATATTAAAATAAACAACGCATTAGAGTGGGTGCGCTAACTTAACGTTAAGTTAGCATTCCCACAGAAGAAAAGCCCATGAAATAAAAAAACAAAAATACCACAATTTTGTATTAATTTTGAACGAATTTATACCCAAAATTAAACATTTGAACTGATGCAGAACATTAAAATAAACAACGCAAAAGAGTGGGTGCGCTAACTTAACGATAAGTTAACATACCCACACAAGAAAAACCCATGAAATAAAAAAAAACTAAAAATACTACAATTTTGTACTAGTTTTAAACTAATTTATACCCAAATTAAAAATTTTGAACCGATGCACAATAGCAAAGATTGAAATAAATAATGACGCAAGTGAACAAGTCTCAAATTTTAATTATCTGAGATACAATATAGCCTATGATCATTATAAAAACCTAGAACAAAAACTCCCTAAATTCCTGCAGCTACTTGGTACAATGAAGCAACATCTGCTAAAGAAAGTAAGAAAAGACACTGTTCTTAAATTCTATAGAACTATGGCGGTTCCAGCCCTCTTGTATGGTTCAGAGGCTTGGAGAATACAAACTCAACAGAGAAAAAAGATTGAAGCAGCAGAAATGAGGTTGCTGAGACCACTAGCGAGATACCCTTTGAGGGACCACAAGAAAAATGAAGACATTAGGTCAGAACTTCAAATTTCCAATATACGCCAAATATTATATTCACATAGATCACAATGGTAAGACCATCTTCAAAGAATGGATAGTTCGCGTATCCTCCTTCAAAGTTTTGGATACAGACCGCAAAACAGAAGAAATATAGGACGTCCACGACTGCGATGGAATTATCAAATGAAACTCCTGGAGACGGAGTTTTGAATGTGTAATATCCCGTAAAAAGAGCGTTAAGACATAGTTTTAAATGCCCGCTCCCACATTTGCCTACAATATGGCGGAGAGCGCAATGTTCAATTTGTTACGCGAGTGCTCGCCTCTCACCATAGGAGTAGTGGGCCTTGAGTATAACACATTCACTTTTCATTTGCAGACGGAGTTCTGCGACCTGTTTACATGAGGTCACCGCCGACTGAATGAGAATCGCACGTCTATGGAAGATTCTGATCGAATAGATATATAGAGGGCGGTGAGTGGGATACAGACCCGCTCATTGCAAGGAACGGCAAAGTTCAAGCGGGCGGTTCAAGCATTGTATAATAGATATGTACAAAGGAGAAATAAAAATATTTTCCGTGCCTTTAAAGAATATTGTGTATAGAGATGTCCAGAACACGTGACTGTTAGTAGTTCGGAGGGCAGCACCTCCGCCTCTGGGTGACAAGCGGCAGACTCTTAGACTTAATATGTTGACGAAGATGACCTCTTTTATTTCTTCTCATAAGAACGTCAACACCACATCAGAATTTCTACAAGACTCTTAGAAGCTGTGAGCTTACGGATAAAACACGACATAAATGTCGATTTCTTTTAAAAAATGTCGTGATTATTTCTGTTTCTTTGTCATTCTTCTGCCTATAATGGTTTAAAAACGTTTTTATGTTTTAGGTACACTTTTTCACAGTGAAAAGTTCTTTTTTCTCTAAAATAAAATTGTATTTTCACGATAACTGTTGTGCCCAACAGTAGACTGGGGCAAATGGGACCAGGAGGGACCGAGTAAGGTTTTTTAGATGCCACACTGTTCCCAAAAATCAGAAATGTTAAATTATAGCACCATCGTAACAGGACAAAAGTAGATTTCTACTTCGAAGCGAGAAAAGTTAAATGATTATTTCAAGTCAATAGTAGGTTACAGGTTCAGCCCATTTTCGTAATTCGCAATTCACACATCTAAACTTTTCCTGTCATTCTCAGATGTTCCACGTGGAAACGTATGTACATTTTCCACATTTCTGTAATAATATAAACAAGCCACTAAAGGGTATAGCTCTCACTAAGTACGTTGCCATTTACTTACATTGTCCTAACGGGTTGTTCAAACTGTATCATAATATGTATAAGCCACTAAACTTTGTGGACCTTCAACACTTTATTTGGGTAAAAGTTAACCCCAAATATTACGTAGGTCACCAAATCAAGTGTTTTCTTCTGCCACCAGGGTTGTCAAGTGTCCCAAATTGTATTGTAATAAATGGCATCAAATATTCGTTAAATCTTGCCAAGTACAAAGTATTGAAAGTACGTTTCATAAAAAATGTTAACATTAAAATCATTGGGGATAACAAGCAGTATTTTAAGCGCATGACTTGAATATTGAAATTCTACCATTTTAATTCAGCACAGGAAACTGCAAACATTTTTTAAAATTATTATAAAAAGGTGTAAGATTTATATTTTTAAATAACCATACATTTATTACAATGAATACATTGAAGAATTAATTTTTAGATTACATTAAATTCGAGTTAACTTAACGTTAAAAGTTCCTCCACGCCGTTGAAAATTATGTGAACAAAAATTTTGAGGACTGTGTTTATGAACATTCTGGAGTTTTCACAAACGATTAATAAAGTTTAATGTAGCTAATATTTCTGTCAATGATAATAAGTAATACATATTTCCAAAATAAATATTTAAAGAGCCTACAGTTTATAAAAGTATACGAAAGAGGTCACTTCTACACTAATATCATGGGCTCAAAATTCGTTGGCACGGATCATAACCGCTGAAAGAGCAGGTGGAACCAAATGTTTCATACATTTCATTTTATAATAAAGTAGCATCTTAGCATCATTGCTAAGGTCATAATATTTACTTCGAACCGTTTTCAAAATGGAAAGGTAGCAACTTGACGTTTGTTGATTAAATAGTACTTTTCTAAATCAAATTTTTCGATGAAATTCGCAGCCAGAACCTAAATAAACCTAAAGAAAACAAATATAATTGAAAATAACAAATGTGATGAGACACATGCACCCCAGAAACCGCATAATACAGCCAAATAAATTCTCCAGAAATCGATTATGCTCACAGCAGAGGTTGCCACTCAACACTTTACCGCCAAACGTGAAGTCATTCTGGACTACTCTATTGTTGATGACAATGTGTATTGTACTGCAGGTACCATATGTCTTTCTAATGGTATTAAAAACCCTTTTTCTTTTCCTCGCGGTAATAGTTCACTACATTATTTATAATTAATTTACTGCCAGAACGCACTCGCGCGTACCGAAGTGGATTTGATTTTTCCGCAGATTTCACAGAAACTACACAAACAAAACAAGAATTTTTCCCGGACTGCTGACGTCAGCATTGGTCAGATGCTGTTAGATATCGCCACTATTCGTGCATTCTCGTATGTATGTTCTGGCCCTCACTTTCAAAACAACAGTAGTTCCTAATTCTGCCGTCTGCAAATGTATAATGAACGAGTAATAAATAAGATGTATTGGTGAATATGTTGGCAAATGTAAATATTTGATTTGTTAATAATATTGATGATAGATGTATGAAGTATTATATTATTTTGCTTTGGTATATAGTGGATGTAAAAAAAGCCGAGAAAACGAACCCTGACAATGCGATGGGATCCCAGACGCAGCAAAGCATCGAGAATGGTACACGCTAATGATATATAACATGTGTATACTCCTGGAAACGCGGTATTTTCTGTGTTAACTTTTCTTCAGCTTTCCTTCTGAGTGATGTAATCGCACGATTTCAGCCAGTCTGATGTACTTTAATTCACTTTCTAAAAACTAGTGATATCAATTATCGTTATAGAATCATATTTTAACTCTGTGTAGATTTAGATTTCGTCCAAAAAGGAATTGGTAAAATGTTTTTGATTTCGCAATTTTTTTACGTGACTTCTTCTAAATAAAATGAACATATACAAGTTCTTTTCAGGCCAATTGTGCTACATAAGCACATACTTTCTCACATTATTTGTAACGGCCACGCAATATTTTAATAATACATGAACCTCCAAAAGTGTTTCCAACGAGCACATTTTTTCTTATCGTCGAGATTCGAACTGAGGTCCTTTTTAAAGAACAAATTTCATTAAGAACAAAAATGTCTATTATCAATATTGTAGTTCCGCAATGTGAATGTTTTCTTTGCAATTTTCGAAAATACAGAGTTCGTTGAAAGAGGACAGGTCGGTCGGTTTTAAGTGTCATTTGCTTTAACTCAGGAAAAAATCAAAGAAAAAATGCATAGTTGTTTTGAATTTTTTAATAAATTGCATTAACTTGAAGCAAAAATTATATAAACAATACTTGTTTTTTAAAAAATGTACGTGCTGCTGTAAAGTTCTATTTTTTTGAACAGATTTAATTTAAGAATATAATCTCTATCAATATTATACAGTCGACTCCGGTTTTAGTGAACTTTTTTTGACGAACATTTTTGGTTTATTATACGAGAGGTTCACTATATTCGATGATGTCAAAATTAAAAAGATTAGAATTTCTCCAACAATTATTGATTTTATTAATTAACAGCTTGAACTGAAATTTTCAATATTTTTTTACTTCAAAATATCAATTGTTCTCAATTGTTTCCTTCGTACCTTTTTCATTTGTAATTTGTTTAGATCGTTCTCCAAAGTTCGTGCTCTCTCCGTACGTGATTCTGCATTGTCCACTATCTCTAAGTATCTTCTTGACAGTCTTTAATGCCTCGTGCACTTTAGGAACACGATCCCACTCTCCGAAGGCCATCTTGCTTGCGTCGAGATCTTTTCAGTAGCGGCATGACGCAAGCGGCTAATGAAACTGATCGCTTTTCCGCGTGTCGCTAAGGTGTGGGGCTGTGGGAGTCGCGGGCTTCCTGTCGCCTACGCAGGACACCAAACGCTTTGTCACATGTTACATCAAGCTTCAATATGAAGCTAGCGGTCGCGCGTCGCCGCCGCCAGTTGTAGCCCACGCATGACACGATCCCGGCCCGTTCCGGACCTGCTACCTCTACCTCAGAGGAGACTTCTTCAATTATGTCCTTTGGCAAAAGCTATTGTTGCCAAGCTGCCTAGTGTTCGAATTTGTGTTCACTATAGCTAAGGTTCACAGTTCACTACTACCCAATTTTCTTGTGATTATTTGTAATGTAAGTAATCCGGAACAGCGATTTAAGTTCACTATAAGCAAGAGTTCACTATATCCGAATTCACTATTACTGGGATCGACTATACTTTTGTAGTGTTGGTTTTGTTTTGCTATTTTTTAAAAAAAAGAAACCATACTTTATTTTTACTATGTAGAAAGGCGATTAAATCATAGGTTACATTTATTTTGTTATAAGTATTCTTTTAGAGCGTTAGATTGACTCAGAATTCCGATAATGACAATTACTATGACTTCACTATGACAATTTGTTTGATGGCAATATTTTCTTCACAATGTTCTGCTTTCGAATCTTACCGATCTTCTGTGTGTATATTGTGGCGATACAGCGCGCTCCGTTGCCGTCCGGTGGAATTTATTAATTTTTGTAAATATTATTATTCCCGACGCTGGCCACCAGCACGCGGCGCGCCAGCCCCTGCTTGTGGGCCATTCCCTTTGCCACAGCCAGATGCGCTCGGGGATGTACTTGCTCCGCCCCCTCCTCATCCGGCTTCAAGTGAAGGGGGCGCCGCCTCGCAGCCTCGTGTGGCTAAGTAATGACGAAGTCCTCTACGTTGAAACATGCCCGACGTTGACTGGCACCAATTTGAAACAAGCCCCACTTGGAGGGACATTTTGAAACATAATTATTACTGGTAAATGGAATTTGGGCGCCAGGAAAAGGTTACACTTGAAACCTAATAATTCCTACGTAATTTAAAAATCTCTCCTTCCAAAATAATGTTGTGCTAGCTCAGTTAATTGGGGTTCGAAGTTCATAGTTTTTGCTACTTACTCTGCAACCAATTATTCAATCTGCCATCCATACGCAGTGGCGAGGAATCTTTAAATCTTATTAAAATATTGGATTGCACGTAACGAACAATGATAGTTAGCTTTCTTTCAACTTAACAAATAAGAATTTATTATCATGATAATAAAAAAGAATCATTCTTTGGTCATGACCAGTTTTCTCTATATTACAATAGTTATAAAATCTTATTATTTATACGTGGGTCTTCGCGCGCTCTCCACTTCTTCGTTTCATGGCGCCCCGAAGAATCTTCTCCGTCGACGCAGCAGAATCTTGCCTCCGGATAAAGTCCTCACCGAATGTTCGTGATCTGGTTCCAAATTCTCCCGGTGATACCATTATAATCCGTGACTTCCCTCACTTGCGTCTCGGGTGGACGCCTAGTCATGTATTTTACTTCCTACAAACACGCTCTATCCTAGTATAAAAAACGATAGTTAATTTTATACAACTGTCAATTACAGACTTTCCTTGACCTGGTAAAATATATCATATGCCGACGCGCTCATCACCGCGTTGCTCAAGGGAATGAATGTTCTTCGAAAAATTCGGAAGCATCCCAATTTTATATATTTTTCATTTGTCTCTCAAAACAATGCTTATTTCGCCTCTGCTCTGTCATTTCAACCTAACGAAAATGATCCTTAACGCCGGTTGTTTATTTGTCACATAGCGACCCCCTCACGATCGTCTTTGACATGCCTATATTCTATGTCAAATAAACTGACATTTCCATAATAAAAATGGTTCGTCATTTCGGTATATCACAACGTTCAATCAGTATACGTACAATATTACGAATATGTACAGCTCTGGGGTTATTTTTGCTATTCCACATCTTGTTACTCCTACGCCCACTACTCCCCATCCGCTGACTACTGCGTCCTCCACCCAGGCGCCTTCCCGCGCCGGTTCCCGGACATCCAGCTCCACGCACTCACAGTGTCTGGGGGAGTGCACGTCCGCCTTCCGGGCAGGAAGATGCGACCACACGCCAGGCGAAGTGGCCCGTCACGTGCTCGCCCGGCCCTCACGCGCGACTGACGGGTCTCTCCATCCCCCCTCAGCATTCGCCTGTATGCCTACCCAATTATTCACGACCAATAAGTATCAATTAATTGATGCAAAGATGTCTGTGGGTTAAATATTAGCGTGTAAATTGCTTTTCACGTATTTGTTTACGCTGAGTAGCAGAAAAAGTTTACCAAAGGTCATCTGGCTCTTCTGGCTCGGGCGGCAGCGTTGTAATATCAAAACAAATTAGGGTCACTCCACTTCTGATTGGCGATATTGAAAAACGAGATTTTTAACAGATAAACGTGATGAGGCGATCGTCAATGTAAATTCCTTTCTAATTTACACTTTTTAATGGTACTTTATCAGCGGCCAAAAAATTAAACACATAATAAATCTGTTTTAATTTTAGTAAACAATATTAAATTTTTTAATTCTCAACATATTGGAAAATTATTATTGTGCAAGGAATTATAAATGCTTTATACACACAGAGACATATATTA
Organism: Teleogryllus occipitalis; assembly: GCA_011170035.1. Taxonomy (NCBI): domain Eukaryota; kingdom Metazoa; phylum Arthropoda; class Insecta; order Orthoptera; family Gryllidae; genus Teleogryllus; species Teleogryllus occipitalis. Next base: position 12,182 of record BLKR01011926.1, on the reverse strand, counting down.
CACAAAGTAATTACGAAATCAATTCATTTGCTATTGTACACCATTCAACTCACCCCCACGCCTCGACCCATCAATCAGCCTGCACATGTCGTGTGTCGATGTGCTTGTATTCCAAACAGGTTTCGGAGCCACCCGTGGTACCCAGCCATTTGCAAAGCGTCAGCGAGGTTGCTGCCCTCTCGTGGCGAGACGCGTTAAAACGCGCGGTAAACAAATGACTGACATTCTGACATGTGCCCTGTGACAGCTGACGCCTCCACGCATAGGCGATTTCACACTAATTAGTTTATTTCATGGAATACCGAACACAACGTGTATTAACGAACGTCGCGCAGAATAAATCGTTCAAGTGCTACGCCGCGCCAAGGCAAAACGTTTGCCAAAGTTACGACCGTTGAGTGCGTTGGTAAATGTTGATGTTTTAGGTAAACGCGCGGCATGATCAGAGGTAATAACAAAAACATGTGACGTGCAACGGCATACTAATATTCTGTTTTGTTTGTTTTGACGGACTCCAGCGTGCTAGAACAAACCGTTGGCAGATTTTCTTGCATGTTTACAACTGAAATGGATAAAAAATTGAAAAATACATAATTGACATAATCATTTACATTATCTTACAGAATTGAAACATTATAATTAAACTGAAATTTCACTTTAAGTTATGATAATTTTAGGCAAAGCTTTCGTTATATGGGATATAGATGATCATTAGACATCGGATGTTTAGGGACTAAAAATTCGTCTTTTAGGCGCCCAAAAAGGCACTGAAAATGTTAAGATTAAGGAGAAAAAAGGCACTGTCATAAGTTACATACACAATCAAATGAAAATTTCTTTGTAAATTTTGTCTATGTTCTTTTGTAAACTTAAATGCACAAAATATCTACGTACACTTTAATGTTGCATCTACACCTTGACGCAACGCGTCTCCAAGCCCCTTAAGGGGCGTTGAGCGCTTTGCACTGGGGAGTAATCCTCCATTAATGTGCTTTTTTTCTGGAGTAATCCTCCGTTACAAAAATTTCAAATCAGTTTCGTCACGTCGCAGTCAGTCAGTACGCGCCTTCCCAGTCAGTCAGTACGTCCCTTCGGCCAGGGGCTCGACGACGTTAGATCCCGGGGTTCCTGGCCGGTCACCCAACCAAGAACCCGCGAGTATCAAATTCGCTTAACCTTCGTGACTTCACGGAGCGTAGTAAACGAATTCGGCTAGCGCCTCGGTAAAACTAGATTTATATATTTACAACTGTTCTACATTTTATCGCAATAGTTTGCATTGCAATATATTACCAGTAACTTTTCAAAGATCACGATTTCAAATTTGCGACGATTGGGAGACAATGCGGAGAAGGATCTCTCAACATCTACTGATGTGACTGGCATATATTTTAGAGGTCCAGCATTAGCAACACTTTCTGGGAATTTTACAATTATTTCCACGTAAAATTTCGGTGCCCTCGGTATTAATCGACCATGTTCTCAGAACGTGGCTGGTATTTACGAATTAGGAAAAATCTTTTGGCATACTTTTAGGAATTCACTCGTATTTTAAAATACAAAGACATGAATTTAAGATTTCGTAAAGAATGATCACGTTGGACTATGGACGATTTTCTGATATCTTAGCATTCTGTATAAAAGTAATACATACAAGGCAAAAAAGCTCAATAATTCTAAAAAAACTATGTTTTTTATCAGCATATAAAATCTTCACTAGAATAGAAAATAGGCATTTCCCTAAACATCCGATGTTTAATAATCATCAAGAACCTTAACAAAACTTAGAAAGACAATGACAGCTGACAGACAAGAAAGACAATGACTAAGTCTGATTATTTCTTGAGAAATTCCATTGCGAAAGCTTCATGAGTTTTTTTTGGGGGGGGAGGGGTTATTATAGTCGCATCAACCTAAGGTTCATAGCGACTTTTCAGTATTGTACTACATATTCATATTTGATATTACGCAGAAAATGCATGTACATAGTACAAAGTTTACAATAGAAAGGAGGTTATTTTAATAGTACAAAACTTGACACCCAATCATGGCTGGTATGATAATATGTACAGGAAGTCACTTATATTTTATTAAATATATTAAGGTTCTGGCAAAATCTTATGATTTCCTGTTAATAGGACTTGGAATATACAACTGCTTTGAATTGTTGCTCCGGTGATAAGCCATCTCTTTCTTCCCGGAACTTAAAGCAAGCGTTCAAAATATGAGATACCGTTAGTTCAACCTCACAAAAGTCACAGAGGGGCGCGGGTAGTTTGTGAAACAGGTGTGCTTGTGTTATATTAGTATGTCCGGAGCGAAGTCTGGATAGCACTACTTTTTCTCGCCTAGTCATTTGTTTATCTAGATATACTGAGAAGAAATCTGATTGCGTTTTATGGAGGTGGCTGGCTTTGCCCATTCTTGATTCCAGTTAGTCAACATTCTTTTGTTCATAAATTTTAGGATGTCAGTTGTAGTGTTAACTAGGTTGTGAATTGTATTGTCTTGCGGTTTACCAAGAAAGAAGCCGCAGTGCTAAACTCTTGAGTAACGTTGTTTTCCATGGATGTGGGGATCCAGACAAATGAGAAATCTTTTCCCGTTCATGATATCTGATGGTAGAGTTCAGTAGTTGTTTGTAAGATTTCGCATTTGCGCTTACTACGGTTTAACTGAAGTAGAGTGCTTGATGAGTTAATTACAATTGAGAAAGAGGGGTGCGTAAGTTCTTTGACCAGTTTTAAAGCCTGCATGATTCCATATAAACCCGTAGTTGATAGGCTTACGTGGGGATTGAATGTATACAATGTGGTGCTGCGGTCAGCGGTATACACATTGACTTCCAGACCGTCAGTCTTGAGAATGGGCTTGATACCGATAACCGTGTGTGACTTGTATTTCTCAGCAAAATCATTGAGAACAGATGTCCTGTATTCTTCTGAGAATGAACTTTTATTAAGTTTCAGTAAAGGCAGGTCAATTTTGAATTCTTGTAACAGCCAAGGTTGAATTTTGCATGGGCGGTGTTTTTCAATCTGAGAGAGTTGAATATTAAGCATTTCGAGAGGTTCCTTGATTTTTAGATAAAAGGGAATGATTGATTTGTGTTTCTTGAAGAGATCCCGAAGGTATGGTGAAACATTGTTGGTTATAATTGGATTGATAGACGAGCCAGCTTTAATTGCATACTTCATGCCGAGCAATTGACGTCGGAATTGTAGAGATGGCTCCTTGGCTTCAGTAAGTAAGCTACCAATAGGCGTGGAACGGAGGTATCCTGTACATAAGCTTGATTGGGTAGAGTGTCTAACTTGCTAAGAACATTTAGGCTAGCTGAGTTGTAAATGATAGATCCATAGTCAATCTTACTTTTGATAATTGTTTTATAAGTAAGAAGCAAGATGTCTATATTCGCTTCCCAGTTGTTATGGTTAAGATATTTGAGAATGTTAAGCCATTTTTACAGTTGTCAATATAGCTTCTGATTGTTGTTTCCAGCTCAATTTGTTATCAAAGTATAGGCCTAATATTTTAGTACAGCGGACAGCAGGTAGGACATGGGAAACCAGTAAGAGATGCGGCAAAGTATGATGCTTCAAAGTATTCCTTGAAAATAGGATACATTCATATTTTTTGGTGGAGAATTTAAATCCTGACTTCAGGGAAAATTCGGAGAGTTTGTCAAGAGCTTCTTGCATGGGTGTTCAGCAGATTATTGCCTTTACATAGAACAATGATGTCATCCGCGTATTTCCTTATTGTAACAGGTAAGGCAATATCCTTATCCACGCCATTGATTGCGATAAGGAAAAGTGTTACACTCAAAACTGACCCTTGTGGAAGACCATTTTCAAGTATCCTAGGTTGAGATATTTGGTTATTAATTCTGACTTAAAGCTGTCTACTAAGTATAAAATTGCTGATGAACTCGAACATATTTCCATGGACACCGATGTTGTGAAGAATGCTAAGTACTCTATAGGTCCAGACCATATCATAAGCCTTTTCTATGTCTAAGTTGACAGCAAGTACATGTTGCTGATTGATGAATGCTTCTTGGATGAATGTGGCAGTATTCAGTAGGTGAGATTGTGTGGAATGTCCTTGACGGACACCAAACTGGTTCTTAGTCAAAATATGTTGGGAGTCCAGAAACCAACGTAGTCTCTTGTTGATGATCCGCTCAAGAATTTTGCACATATTAGATGTGGTTGTTGATTGATGAATGCTTCTTGGATGAATGTGTTTGAAGTAAACGTGTTTAAAGTAAACGCGATTAAAGTTAAACTCGCAATTTAATTGCGTTTATATGTGCAGCTGTTTCACCGCTGAATATATAAATTCGATTAAGTTAAACGAGTTTTCGTGCTAAAACCCTGAGGTTGGTACTGGCCGCGGAGCATTGTGGGCCTAAAATTTTCTGTCGAATACTCTTTGCAAGCGCGAAATTGTATAATATTCTGAGCAAAGAGGTTAGAAACCATGACGTTCATACAGACTTCGTGCATTGATGAATATATGTGTTAATGGGTGTTAATCTATGTTTCGTGTTAGTAACGATATATTTTAACCTCCATGGTCCTCTCAGCTGCGAAGTCGCAGAAATAAAATATTGTAATGTAATAACAAATGAATTACTTTTTGTTAAGTTATATTTGTAATGAATAAAAGAAAAATACAGCATTTGCTAATATAAACATTCATATTAACATAATAATATAAATATAAATTAATATTAATATTTGAACTAAAAAATATAATTTCCAATTTTTATTTCCAACATGTGAAATATTCTATTTATGTCTCCTATAAACTATTTATAAAATGTTTTTTGTAAAACAAATATTTTTTTAAAATAATTTTTATTTTAAGTTGCATAAACTGCATAGGTCATGAGCAACTAGTACAGTAATACAATTACAATTCTGAGAAAATAACAATAGTTTTACAAAATTGTAACACTTTTTCTTGGAAACTTGGCGATGATAAAACTTCATTGAAAGTTTCATTTCCTAGACATTTTTTTCTGTCTTCGATGTGTACGGGGCATTCCAGAAGGATGTGCTCTATTGATAGAATTCTATTGCAGATCGTACAAGTAGGTTGTGGAACTTTTTCAATTAAAAATTTATGAGATAATTTAGAATGGTTTGATCGAATTCTTGACAAAGCAACTTGATCATGATGATTAATAGAGGGAGTTGTGATAAGTACAAAGAAATTAGTTAAATATTATTTTGAATTTAAAAAAAATGAAATTCATGCTGCTTCTTCTCAGTCCACATTTCTCCCATCAGAGAAATAATGTTTTTAAAAATAGTTCTTGATCATAAATCTAATAATGAAAGCAGCTTCTTCATGGGACTTTGACAAGTTTGAATTATTTGCTTCCAGTTGTTTTTGAAAACTTATTTGAGGGATATAGTATATTCGTAAGACCAGAAAGCATTAGAAACATACATTAACATAATTTTACTTCAAAATTAACACTCTGAATTTAAAAAATAAATTGAGAATACTTTCCACACAACATACAATGGAGGTGAATACACATGTTGATTGGTAAGCAGATGTAGTGTGTGGCCTATTGTCGTGGCATCATTTCGCACCTCACCATATTTACGATTAGCTGAATGTTGAAAAGAAAAGGAAGCTAGCCAAGCATGTACTATGGAACATATTTCTGCTAAAAAAAGACAATTGTAAAGGTGAAACCTCCAATTACAATGAAAGATAAAACAATGTTCAGACAAGGTTAACAAAAAATTAATATTGAAGCTATGATTGTAGTTACTACACGCGATGTTAGCCACCTTATTTCTTGTTACACTCATCAATATTTTTATTTCAAGGCATTGTAACAAAATTGATATTGCCAACACAACTTGAAATGGTTTGGGTTTTTTTCTTTTCTTTTATCTTCTCTTCCTTTTATTCTGATTGACATAAATATAAGTACATGATTAGTAACAACTGTTGTATTAGTTTATACTTTATATTATCTTTTCACTCAAGAATCCAATTTTCCTGGGTTGTGTATATTGCAATTTGTATATGTACATGATTTGTACGTCTTATTTTTGTATATGTATGTAGGTACATTTTATTAACGTTCTTATATATTTTCTCAGTTTTCTTTGTTTATTTTTAATTATTTTATACTTGTATTTATGCTTTTCATATTTACTGCTCTGATATATGTCTAGATGAACATAGTAACGATATTTATGAGTGATACAAGCAATAAGTTGGTTAACATTCTCAGCAATAATCACCACCATAGATTCATTTTTTTGTTAACCAGAACTGAGCATTGTTTATACACCTTTGGAATAGACTGTTACCAGAAGTATATTTTGTTTCAACTAGTACATGCTTGGTCAATTTCCTTTTCTTTTGAACACTGCTAATTGTAGACATGGTTTGGGTGTTGTGAGATACCATCATAGAAGAGCCATAAATTACTTCTGGTTATCAATCAGCACCTGTATTTAGCTCCATTGTTATTTGTTGTATCATCGTTTATAATAGTTTTTTCAAACTCTGATTGTTATTTTAGTGTAATTGTTTATAATATATGTGAGTAAATAAAATTGACTAGTTTTTATAACATTGCTTTTTGATTTTTTGTACTATATACTTGCTATTGATGCTATTGATATACTTATATGATAGAAATACATTTTCAGAAATATGGACAAACAAATAATTAATACTATATTCTATCGATCAAGAAACATGAACCTGCTACTTCCGTACTACTATACTGCGTTCAAATAACCTCAAACACCATGGGCTTTCATTCATCAAAATGACCACGACTATCGATCAAATCTAGGCCTACGAATTTTCCAAATATCAGGTTTTGCTCAAGATCATTGTCATTCAACATTGTGCATTTGACAGTCTTTAAACATTTTATTATACTACAACGAGACCATAATGTGTCGAAACGAGGATGGATAGCTGATAATCGCGATTATCTGCGCTTAAACGGCCGATCTCGGGCGTTTAACTCCACGTGAGTTTAACTTCCATTAATCGCATTTAAATCACGTGGTGAAACTCGCGAAAACTTTAAACGCGCCCCAAGATAAACGAAGTTAAACACATAATCGAAGGTGGTGAAACCGGCCCATAACCGAGTCTTTACCGGGCTTGGGAAGAGGAATGACAGTAGCCAGTCTCCAGATGCATGGGAAGGTCTTTTCTCTCCGTATAGAATTGTAGATGCGTAATAGAATAGATTTTTCTTTAGGGGGTATCTTTATAAGGAGAATACTTGGAATATTGTCAGGGCCAGAAGAAGAATTGTTGGAGGATTCAATAACTTCATCAAGTTCATGCGGTGAGATATCCACTTTAAGTTGGTATTTATTTGCTAAAATTGCATTCCCTTTAGGGATTAGTTTGGTTTTTTGTTCGTTTTTATAAGAAAGAAATTCGTGCATGTAGTTGTTGGAACTGGAGTTATTGGAGATTGTCTTGGCAAATTGGTTAGCAATGTCAGATGGGGCAGTAAGTATTTTCTCGTTGTTTTTAATAAAGTGGATACAAGTTGATTTTTTATTTCCTTAAATAGCTTTGATTATTCTCCATGTATCATTGATGTTACAGTTACCGTTTAATGATGATAAGTATTCAGACCAAGAATTAGTTTTGCTTTCTTTGATGACTCTTCTGATGATAGCTCTGGTCCTTTTGTATTCAAGTCTGTTCTTAGTTGATTTATGTCTCTTATAACGGTTAAATGCATGTTTTGAATCCCTTATTGCTTCTTTACAGTCGCTATTCTACCATGGTGTGTTTGCTCTTTTAATTATGAAAAATAACTTAGGAATAGCCAAGTTTGCTGCAGTAATAATCAAATTACAGAAGGCTTGGATGGTAGCATCAATGTTGTAAAATTTAAAGGGTATATTATCGTCTATTGGAGATGCAGAAATGAAGTTCTGATATTCTTCCCAATTGGCTTTATTGAAGTTCCATCTGTTTATTTGAACTGAAGGAGAAGGTGTAATATTTATGTTGTTAATACCAATAAAAATGGGAAAATGATCGCTATCATATGGGCAGTCTGAAACGTTCCAAGAGCATTTGTGTGCAAGGGAGGCTGATGATATAGATAAATCTATGGCACTAAAATTATTGTTGTTGATATTTACATGTGTAGATTCTCCAGTATTTAATACAATGCAATCGTGGTATTCAAAGATGTCTTCAGGCTCGAGGCCTCTATTATCTGTTTTATGAGACCTCCATACAGTGTTATGACTGTTGAAATCCCCTAGAATGAGGAAAGGCTTTTCCAGTTTATTAATTATGTCGATTAATTTTTGTGCGTCAAAATTGTAGCTGTTTGTAAGTATAAATTACATATAATAATTAAAGTTGGTGAGAGTATCTTGATAGCTTTTGTTTCAATATTAGATTGCAAGTTCAATTCTTCATATGGGATGTGGTCTTTAAAATATATTGCAACTCCACCTCTGGCATGATTAGCAGTAGTTCTGTTTCTGAAGAAGCATTTATAACCTTTGATATGGCCATGATGAGAATCTTTAAAATTAGTTTCTTGAATGCAGATGACATCTGGCTGGGTAAGGTCGCACAAATGCTGTAAACTTTCTAGTCTAGGATAGAAACCGTTGATATTCCATTGGAGAATATTCGTTAGTTCGAGCTGATGTCTGCACTGGAGTCTGATTCAGTACATGATTCTTAAGAAGGTGGTAGAACAGACTTCATTTTTTTTACTAAGTCTGGTAAATCTGCTTTTTATCGTTGCATTTGGAAGATGTTGTACAGGTTAGACATCATTTGAAAGAGAGCTGATATATCAGGTGAGTAATCTTTGGCAATGAGGATGGGGTCAGCAGCATTAAAAGAATTTTCCAGGAAGGATTTAAATTGATGGTAGGTAAGAGGATATTTACTTCGATTGCCTCCAATAATTGACTTTAGAGGAGATATTTGTTCCTCTAGAGTTCTACTTTTAGTTATTTCAGATTTCCCTGGCTCAATTATTTGTTTTAATTTTGTTAATTCTACTTTTCCAGTTGCAAGTCTACTTTTAGTTATTTCAGATTTCCCTGACTCATTTAGTTGTTCTTTTTTCTTCTTTTTCCTTTTAGGTTGTTTCAGGGTTTCATCTGTATTTGCTATTCTGGTGGTACTTGAAGATTCAGGAATATGAGAGGAGTCAGATTGAGGGCCTCTTTTGTTTAGTTTATATACACAATTATTGTCATTATCAGATTCCTGTTGATTAACAGAATGATCATATTGATTATCAGTTGTAGGTGATTTTAGTTGGGGGATTTCGTCATGTAGATTAGAGGTAGCTATGTCATTAATTGGGAGGACCGGAGTGGAAGACTTCTGTTGATTGATAGTGGAAACAGATTGGTTTTCAGTTGCAGGGGAATCAGTTTGGAGGTTTTTTTTGGAGAAGGTTAGGAAAATTCTCATTGTCATTAATTGGGGGCACAGTGATTAAAGACTTCTGTGGATTACTAGTAGGTGCAGATTGATTTAAATTTGCAGAGAAGTCATTGTTATTGGTTTGATTTTGCTTAGAGGGACAATGGTTAGCAATGTGGCCTTCCTGCTTGCATAGAAAACATACCACATTGTCAGTGGAAAAGTAAATACGGTATGTCGTGTCTTGATGTCATACCAGTGCAGAATCCGGTTACTTGTGAATATCATCCGGATCTATATAAATCTGCCTTCTAAAGCTCATAATATGAGAGAATCCAGGTTCCGAGATCCCGGCTCTGATAAATGACATCTTAGTGGAGGGTTTGATGTTGTTTCTATTGAAAATGCTCAGGATTACCTCGTGAGGTATAACAGAACACACATTAGAGATAATAACCCGTACTTGCTTATTGATGAGTGGTCGTATATTCAGTTTTTGATTATTAATAATGATACATCTGTGTGTATTCACAATATGTTCAGCAATCCTTTGAGTTGAGAGGAAGAAACAGATTCTATTATTAGAAATTCTTGAAATAAAACGAATATCTGAAGGGTTAACGATCGAGGCAATTTTAGATGCATAATCCTTCATGCTAATACCTTCTTGGGCTTCAATCACAATCGACTTTTGTTAGTGTAAATTTCCGATTGCACCGCAAGAGAAAAGGTTTTGCTCACTTGTTTATCTGTCGGTTCTCAAGTTATGTTGCCGTTGGTGGAAGTTTCCATCATTGTAGAATGCCAACCGCTGGGGAAGCTGACTTTTGAGTAAAAGCTGACTCTTCTTGTTGAATGGATGGAGAATACAGCACAGAATTACAGGCAATTACTCGTGTAACAATTTCTCACAACCTCGCAGTGTGCACCACAAACACGTATACCGTTCACGGACGCACCATAACGAATGTCTTCATGAGTTATTCAGATTCCATGCAGACTATGCGTCTTACGAATTATTTCCAAAATCGCAGCATAAAATGTTTTTTTTTGTAAAAAACAGAGCAAGAAAATCACATAATATTATTTCTAGTTAACGAGAAACAATAGAAAATCGTAGAAACAGGACAAAATTTGAGGGCCATTGAAAAGAAAATAAGATGTGACTTTCTTTGATCATCGCTAGGTCGTCATACACATACAGGAATTCCTCAAGGAAAAAGTCTCTGGCATGTCCTTGGGGATTTCCTGAACCGAACCCTCATCCTTGAATGATGACATGAAATCCTTAAGGACAACTGAATATCAAACACACACGTGATCAAGATATCGGGGGGAAACGGCCTCAAGACGAAAAATAATTGAATTTGGTACGGGTTTTTTCGGCATCTCGCCTTCTCCGCGACTGCAAGGAAAACATTCACCAACTTTGGAAATTTTTTCAAAGTTTGGACCCTTCGGGCGGAGCCTTGAGAAAATCTCACTCACTCAACTTATGGCGCGCTTTCCAAGTCGCTTCCCTAACTTTAACCGCACCCTCACTCTCTTACTTGCAGTAAATGACGAAATGTCGTTTTAGTGTGATTATGCTTAGAATGACAGCTTTACATTGATCGATTATAATTCATATAACAAAACGAAGAAATGAACAAATAACGGTAGATAATAGTTCATTGTAGTAATTTTAAGATATTCTTAATATTTAGTAATAATACTACGAAAGTGGTTAATAAGAGAACATGATTGCACGTTTCATTTAACCCATTAAAGCTCATTGCTCCAAGAATGGACGAGTCCATTTCTAGTGTTTTATTTATTATCTCAAATGTCTCTTTCTCAATTAATGTCTTCAATAAACGGAGACATCCTAAATGAAACACACAAGCTAAATGACGAATTAGCCAAAACCGCTAATGCATTGTAGGCTTCTGGTCAAGGTGTAATCATGAGTTACGTCGCGAAACGTCGGTTCGAATCTCCATCTAAAACCGTGCTTAGCTGCTATTTGTCTGTGGTAAAGTCGGAGGGAGAGGCTGGTGTAAAGCAAATGGTGGTTGGCCAGCACCAACGTTGACGGGGTATAAGCAGCTTTTGTCTTGTGGTTTTGCTCCTTCGCAACTTAAAATTAACAAACATAACATTCGCACTTTAGCAACGTAACAATTGTTTAGCACTAAAAGTTGCAAATACTTACAATCAGAGAACTCTAACAATTTCTGTGCGAGCACGGACGCGATAATGCGCGAACGCTATGCGTACAAAATGACGTTGGACTCAAATGGGTAAAAGAAAAATCACAAGATGTGGTTGAACTGAAACTCTTTGAACGATAATCCTTAGTGTTTTCCAGATATAGATGGTAATAAGATACTCGAAATATTACACGATTAAGTCGCTTGCTTATTCGACTTCACAACCTTTGGATGCTGATCTGACATCGCTTCCTAGTTTTCCTACCACCGATGCCAAGCGAGCCCCGAGGCAGTACTGTGTTAAACAACGCAACACCAATCGTGTACGATCCTTCCTTTCCATTCTGTCCCTCCTTTTCTGAGAACAGGGCGATGAATTGATCCATCTTCCATATTGTGCGCCCTCCTCCCCTCGAAAGATATCAAATAATACCAAGAACCGGCGCGGGACCTCTCTACTATATTTCCTGTTGCGCTGAAGATCATCACAAACATTACTTACATTGTCCGTCTCCCCCGCATCGGGTGCAGTGACGCACGGCGACTAGATAGGAAGAACAAATG
>BLKR01011925.1:0-25696 GCA_011170035.1 Teleogryllus occipitalis | reverse complement strand
AACGTTAGGCAGAATGCTCGAGTCGGAACGGGAATAAGGGAGATGCCACAGCGGGCTCAGTGGTTTGAGGATTAGCACTCTGGGGTTCCATGGTTGAAACCCCGCGGAAAATCTTGAGTGTGCTACGTCACACTTGTAGCATGTAAAACCACGAGCATTCAGACAAAATGCCCGGCAAAATTAATTGATTGATTATCTCGTGTTTCCGAACGCTTAATCCCGTAAGCTTAAGTGCAGTTGTTATCGCGGGAGGGGGCGGTACTCTTCCCCTGCTGGGTGGCGAAATCCGGCGCCGACATACACGTCAGCTTGCGAGATTTTCCCGTACCGAGTATCTCCCACCAACGGGGCACCTCCCCAGCCGACCTATCTTTAAGCACCCGACTTGTTTCCCGACATGTGTGGTAATGTAGTGTATGTAAGTGTGTGTGAGGGGTGAGGATAGAGCCAGAAAAAGGAAGGAAAGATCGTCCGCGGTCCGTGGCTCTTTTGTTAGGGTAGTGCTCCGACATTCGCCTGGTGTTGATAGGAGAAACCACGAAAAACTTCCGATGAGAGTCAACTGGCCGATAGAATTCTCCTCAAGACAACAACTGAAATCGACGTAGCTATCGAGCCAGAGTCGAAAATTCTGCCACCGTCGGGACTAGAACCTCCCGGCCAGAGGCCCTGTAGTAACATCAATTGATGCCCTGAGCCATCTAGCCTGATGTCGCCAAAATTAAATCGTCCGACAATTCCCTTCCTGATCACACCCCATATTCGTTCAGCCGGGAAACGACGCAAGCAACGCATGAAATGAGTCCTTTGTTGCGTTTGTTCCCGGTGAAAAGCATGAAAATGAACGGTGTACCATTGACTAATGTTATGGCAACAAAATGTTTATATCTCTCAATTCAGTCAAACCTCAAATGAAACGTCCATTTAAATGAATTGAACACAAAATTAAGTTCATTATGCTACACGTTCAGAATTCTTTCAAATTCAGTCAGCTTTCATATTGCTCGTCGTGTATACTTCGCGAATGTTCATTCCTGTCTGAGATATGGCATACTATTCGGGGGAAAGCATCTTATAGCCTGTGAACAACGCTAGCGGTTAAATCGTTGAGCCGATTTTCTCCAAAATTGATATTCCTCAATCGATCTGGCTGATGTCGTCGCCCCTTGAATTTGACACCGATATTTTAATTTTGGGGGTACTGTACATATATTTTCCAAATTTTCAAACAAGTGACTCCATCGTTTTTTTATTAAATGTTGTTGCTGAATAGTGTGAAGGATGCATGTGTAAGAGAATGGTGCTGGTCTCATTTTCGATGAAAACCCTGATTTTTCGAAATTATAGGGTTTCGAAAATTTAAGAAATAATCAGGGTTTCGAAAATTGTTGGAAACCTTGATTGTATCTTTGGATCATTCCACGGACACATTTGTCAAAATATTAGTAGTTTTCGAAGAGATAAAATAATTACACATGTTATTTTTGAAAATTCAAGTTTTAATCAAAATGGTGCTAATGTCTTGCGATTCAATGCCTTGTGGCATTGAACAAGTGTTAAGACAGCAAATACTTTCTGGCATTATTTGCAACAGTCACCCAAAAATATGTCAAAACAACTCACGTTTTCCAAATTCTTATATTATTAGCATTATTTGGCATTATTTGAGGACGACGCCGATAAAATGTAAAAGCAATTTTTGAAAATTCAGAGAGTTCAACGAAAATCAGACTCACGCCGTTTTTATAAGCGTACTTTCCTCTCTCCACGAAAAAAGAAAGAAAAAATTTGAACCATTTTCGAGAAAATTTTGAAAATGTAGTTATTTCATGTAAAGTACCTCTATAAATCAAAATAGGTAGTTATAATATAATAATAGTAATAATAATAATAATAATAACAATAACAATAACAATAATAATAATAATAATAATAATAATAATAATAATAATAATAATAATAATAATAATAAATGTTTCTAATCTACAGAGCCTGAATTCGACCAGATCAATCAGGGAAAGTCAATTTTGGAGACAGTCCTCTGAACGGTTAGGCGCTAGTGTTGATCACATAATTAATTGATTGTAAAGACCCATAAAACGATGATTTTAACTACACGTATTAGAGGAAGAAATTTACTTCCTTCAGAACCAAGAATTACCCACTTTTCCGATATCAGGAATCCGCAATATACGTTTTTCTGTCGAACCCGCAATATGCCACTTTTACCTGCAGCATTACAACAATTTCTCTTTACTACGTAAGTACATAATAAGCGAGAAAGTAAAAATTATAAGTGACATTATTTAAAGCATTTTGAAGAATAAAGCTCATTAATAAAAGACATCCATCTTCAATTATGTAGGTGTAGAAGAGAAAGACATTTGATCTTTTGCAATTTTCGAAACAATTCGTGACTAGAAAAATGAAAACTTGAGAAATGAAAAATGTATATATGCCATATTTATAAAAGCAATATCCTCTATTTCAGCAAAAATTTGAATTATTGAGATGATTTTGAAAATGTCCTAGAGGCATTATATAAAGTATTCTCTAAAATTAAATCCGTTTCAAATTCGCAATAAAGCGAGTTCGGTCAGATCGATCGACGAATATCCATTGGAGGAAAATTCTGTGTACGGTTTATACTTCGATTTCACTAGTGATCGATGACATTAGGTCATTGTTTCCCCTCCTGCCTTATAAAATGAATATTTTTACTTAATTCGCGAATGTCCTTCCCAACGGGGCTCTTGACCTCAGAATTGTGCTTACCACTGTTAAAAAGATTCATTTTATAAGGCAGGAAGCGTAACAATGAACTAATGTCATCGGCCACTATAGAAAAATCGAAGAGTAGGCGCTAGTGTTGTTCACTGACGAACGGACGTTTTGAAAAGATTATTGACAGGGTCTCCAAAGATGTTATACCGACAAAATCTCGACACAGATTTTTTGAAGCATGACATAACTTTCTCTGTTGTTCGTATTCCAGAAAGAAAAAAGTATTAATTTGTTTTTCTTCTATTCGTGTAAATTGAATAGTTATGTAGTGTCGGTTGTACAGTTAAAATGAAACACAAAGTAGGTTCCTTTCTTCAAACATTTCTGAATTTTGTTTCACACAGCATTTCTTTCGTTTTCCCCGTGCGTTGTGTACAAATAAACTGCTTAAATTAATGTGCATCATTCTTACCCGAAGCATATAAACAAGAATAAAATGAAGAGTTGTCTAACAATGAAGGGAACTCGTTGCTGTACGGCTGGGTATTCGGCAGGTGGGAGATCCATCGGCGACCATAAGAAGCTTGTATCACTGATCAACAAACATAAATAACACAATTGACCAAGTTGAAACTTCTGAATCACTGCAAAGATGAACTCCAAAAAGCCACTAATAAAGTTCGCTGTGAACATCATCGCCAAACGGCGGAGACGAGCGCTGTTCGTTTGTCTAAACAGGCGTTGAGAGTAGTATGAAATCACGGCCTTCTATTTCAGAGAACAGTTTCCTATTGAATTCTTTTGCACCCAAGGTGCATAACAAAACATGCACCTGGCTTGCACCTATGCAGGTAGTACAGTCAGAGGCCAGGGTAATTCTGGACCGAAGGTGATGACTAGGGGGCGGATTTTAATGAAATGACATTTTTTCTTTTCACTTTAAAACAATGCCGTTTAGTATAGGCATTCATTATGGCAAAAGGAAATGACCCACTTCTATTGGTCATTACTTAGCATTTTTTGTCGCTTTCGAATAATAAGTCTTTTTTTACCTTTTCCCGTCATTTTTAATGCATTTTTTGCTGATTTCATAGATTTAATGACTTTTCAATTGTACTTGCCTCAAATGATATTAACGATGCATATTTGCAACAAATATTTTTCACAAATTACTCGGTTACCTATTCGATATGTTCGCTCATAAATTGTTTTGACTGCCGTTGTGAGTATGTAATTCTTGTGACGTACATCAGCGCCAAAGCCGGTTCGGCCGATTTCGGGATTACTAAGAGATTTCTTGTTAAAAAACAGTCCAAACCAAAAGTTTGCAAGCTGAGTTCACTCGAACGAATGCAAGGAGTCTCGATTACATCCGTAACGTATCAAACCACTTGAGTTGTTCATCCTGATTTTGATAAGTTTTTACGTCACTTTTCTTTGGTTTTAAGGCATTTTTAAAGGATTTTATTGATCATTTTTGGCGATGTTTTAGGTCATCAAAATCCGCCCCCTAGTGAAGACGAATCGAAGAAAGCACGGGTGTTTTCATAAACGCGACATAGAAATCAATAGTTGAAGGTAATCAACTCATTTATTTTCATATTCAATCGCACGTCATATTCAATAAGTGGTATACAATATTTTATTTTTAATCCTGCATTTATATTATACGCTATGGATAGATGACAGTTTTCGTGAAATTGTGCGCCTGCTGGAGAAGAAATTTCATCTCAATCCTGCATCCAACAGATTTCGGACAAAAACTATACTTTGCAGTCTATGACAAAAAAAAAACAACAGAATATTGCAATGCATATAATCGCAATGAACTAGTGATGCTAAAACAGCACGTACTTTCACGGAAAATGACACGAAAAGAACTCAAATTTTCGGAAAATTGTGCATGACCTTATTTTTAAATCTATCTTTAAGGAACAGGTTTCATTACTGGAAAAAGCTCTATCTTCATAATTGTAGTTGTAGGAAGACGCCGAAAAACATTTGAATATTTCCAATTTTCGAAAAATTAGAGTATTCAACAAAAATGACACCTGTACCATTCTCTTAAACGTCCTTTATACTACCCAACAACAAAATTTAATAAAAAACGATGAAGCCATTTTTTTAAATTTTGAAAATGCCCCAGGGGCTTCAAGTACCCCGACCCCAAAAAATTAAAATATCAAATTCAAGTTCAAGGGGCCGCGATATCATTCAGATCGATAGGGGAATATCAATTTTGGAGAAAATCGCCTTAACTGTTTAGCCGCTTAAGTTATTCACAGACGGACAGACTTATTTACATCAAAAACAGTTAAAAACTGTGTGTGACGTGCTATGGGGGGAAATTAATTCTGGGCACGTTTTCAAAAATTCTGTGATCACTACCCTAAGCCATATACTACTTGAATTTTGAATACAGAAAGAAAATGAGCGTTTTTTGCAAAAAAAGTTAAAATATTAGCTCGAATGTAATAAAATTTATTTTCAAGCGTAAATCAGCAATTAATTTGAGCTCTTATTCCTCATCATGTCCTTCGTCAAGGAATAATACTTCCTGCATCATGGAGAACGATAATTTGAAGAACTATATTTACCACTGAATTCTATAAGTGCACAGATAATGAAGTTACATTTATGTCCAGAAGCAAGACAAGGGGCCATCTCAGCGTTTGCTCAAAGGATCAGGGAAACTGGACGAAAAATCTGATCGAGATGGGGGTCATTGACCCAGAAGCTGCGGTGCAATACTCGTTACAAGTTGTTTAGAATTATATAGTCCAAATGATGCAATACATTAAATATCACTGTTAAAATTAATGTTACTTTCCTTTTGATGCTCAGTCTAGATTGTATAGAAACAGTTATGAATATATGGTATAGAATATATTGTATAGAAACAGCATCAGAAACGATTTCACTTGAGATTTAAACTTTTCTATAGAACTTAATTGTTTAATGTCATCTGGCAAAGTGTTGTAAAATATTGTACATGTATTGTATGTGAATTTTTTGTAATGAACTGTTGAGACTGTCATTTGATGAATATGATTACTACGTCCAGTGTTATAGTTATAGACATCGGCGTTTTCTGAAAATATATTCCCGCCAATTACAAATATTATTGCAAAGAATGTTCGTATCATCCGCAAAGAGAACTGTCTTGCCGTTTCGAATCGTCGAGGGCATATCGTTTACGTATAATAGGAAGAGAATAGGGCCTAAAATCGATCCCTGAGAGACTCCACGTGCAATTGGCAAAGAGTCAGAAAGGTGTGCACATAATGATTCATTACTCCAGTAAGGTATTTCTACTCTCTGTGATCGTTGTTTAAGATACGAACGTAACAAATCTAGGACAATACCACGGATTCCATAAGAAGGTAATTTTGAAAGTAAAATGTCATGATCAATGACGTCAAAAGCCTTAGAAAGATCTAAAAATAATCCAATAGGTGCTTCGTTTTGATCCAATGATAAGGCGACATCTTTAAGGAAAGAGAACAAGGCTGTTTCTGTAATTTTGATTTCCTAAATCCATGTCGGCAATCTGAAAGCGCGTCGTGTTTACTGAGAAAGGTTTCCATTCGTACGTAACAAACTCGAGATAGCTCAGGTAATTTTACACAGTACAATATCATTTCAATGAAACTTGTCACCTTGATTAAGTGGTCACCTCCATTAATTTTTGGAACCAGTTAACTACTTTTCTCAACACACACACATGTGCGCGCGCACACTCACACACATACATACATTGATGTAGCTACTAGAGATTTAGTTACTGTTGGAACCGCAAAAGACAAAATTGTATTGGAGACCCTCTCCAAAAAGAAATACACCAGATTTACTACAAAAATACCACTTATAACATAATAACATTTTGATTGATTATCAATTATTTCACAGATACAATCATGACATTACTTTCAAATATTTTTTGATTTCTTTTCTGGGGTGCAAGACCTCCAAGAATGGATATCCCTAGGCAATAGCTTAATTTACATGTAGGTAAAAATGCATTTGGTCATAGGCTTCAAGAACCACCTCCAAAATTAAATTATTTTAATTATCCCTGGAACTGCACATCTAGTTGTGCAGTTCCAGGGATAATTGTGTTTACCAAAGTTCCAGGGATGTGGTGTGTTTACCAAATTTCAGCAGACAGATTGCCGAAACCTGCTTTTAAGTTAAAACCCCCTTAAAGCAGGGTTTCTGACTACAGAATGTATTAGAAGAATAAGGAAATACACCATTTCAGCATCAGGGACCCACTGAATGAGTTTTTCTGTTGAAAAATTACTTTTTCCTAGAGCATTGAAATTTTTTTATTTATATGTATGTGTGTTGTTGTATTTGAGAAAATAACAAAACCCAAGTCATTCAGAGTAAATATCACAGGTTGTTGTTGTTGTTATTATTGTTATTATTATATTATTTATTGAGTAACATACAATTTCAATCGAATATGATGAGACTAGTATGGTGTTTGCAGGAGTGCAATTAGAGCATGAGTTTTTGAGTCATTGAGTTTTGAGTTTTTGAGTTCTCTTCATAATATTTTACTACACATTTCTATGAATAAAGATGGAAAGGGGAATTTTAATCTTTGACAAATGTGTACTCTCATGTAATAGAACTGTATGGGGAAAAGAACTTCAGATTTCATTTGAATATACTGCTGACAAACAACCAAACCTCCACTCTTCTTGTGCCTAACAAAAGAGAGCTCGAGAAAACTTGTGAAAAAAGTGCAGTTACATTTACTGTCCAGAAGTAAAGCAAGGGGACCACTTCAGTATTTGCTTCAAAGAATAAAAGGAAACAAAAAAAAACATGATCATGATGGTGTATTTGACCTTGAGCTGAATTACATTACTTTTTAGAGATAGCAATAAAAATAATTTTCTGTAAAATAATTGTTTTTGGTAGGCAAGTATTTAACATTTCAAGATTGCTTTGTACTGTTTAATTTATAAAATAAAATTTCTCTCCTAGAGTGTCATTTCCAATATTCAAATTAAGTTTGCCTACATTTTTAACTAGCATAACTACAGAAAAACACATATGTGAGAGTTGCACAGAAAGATGTATGCCACGTCCAAAGTAATAAATACTAGTGGAACCTGTGCAAAAGCTCCACACTTTGTAAATCATTATTTTAAAAGAGAAAATTGATAGAAACCAACTATGAACCACCAATCCCTTAACTGTTTGCTGCAGCATTATAGGCCTGTTACTGGGCAAGAGAAACCATTCTCATATTGCTAAGTGTTGAGAATAAATTGCACCGAAAATCAAATAGTACTATGAATTTAATTGTATTACTCTCAAGCCTTTCAATCTTATAAAAATGAACAAGAAAGAGAACAGCCGATGGTGAACACAGAAGGATGTCACATTCAAGAGCACCTTAACTTACCTATTTCAATGAAAGAACTTGTCACAACACTAGAAGCCTCCAAAAATTCTTCTCCCGGACCGGACAATATACCTAATATCTTGCTTAAAAATCTAACTCAGGAAGGAAAAAGATATTCTATTAAAAATATACAACTATATATGGATGCAAAAGACATTCCCAAAAGTGTGGAAAACGGCTACTGTGATCCCCATTCCTAAGCCCAGAAAAGACCCAACATTAACTGGTAATTACAGGGCCCATATCATTGACCTGCAACATGTGCAAGATTTTGGAAAAAATTAGTAATCGTTGGCTAAGATGGTATCTCGATTACCAGAAGATTATATCCAGTAATCAGTTTGGATTTCGACCAGGACACTCAACGATCTCCCACCTGGTAAGCATAGATACCTACATTCAAGAAGCGTTTGCCAACAAACAACATGTCTTAGCTGTCAACCTGGACATCGAAAAGGCATACGATATGGTATGGATGCATCGAGTCCTACAGAAGCTGAGCGAAATTGGGGTTCGAGATAACATGTATCAGTTTATTAAACATTTTTCGGAAGATCGAGTCATGCAAGTGAGAGTAAATGGAACATTATCTGCAAAGAAAAGAATAGAGAACGGTGTACCTCAAGGATCCATCCTAAGTGTTACACTTTTCCTACTAGCAATAAATGATGCGGACGAAAATATCAAACTACCAACCATAATTAGGAAATACGCCGATGATATTACTATGCTTTGCAAAGGAAGAAACATTAACTCAAGTCAAGAAATTATGCAAACTGCACTAAATTGTATTTATGAATGGTCACTCAAATCTGGATTTAAATTTTCACCTCAGAAAACGGAGTGTATATTATTCTCAAAAAAGAACATCCATAACTTACCTACGCTTAAAATTGGTAAACAGATCCTGAGATTTGTCACCAGTACCAAAATATTAGGAATGCACTTCGACACTAAACTGACCTGGAAGTTGCACATAGTGAACACTATTAATGAATGTAAAAGGAGAATCAACATACTTAAATGCCTCGCACACAACAATTGGGGAGCTGATAGACAATTGCTATTATTAACATACAAAGCGCTTGTGAGATCCAAAATAGACTATGGTTCAATAATATACAGATCTGCTGGTAAAATTGACCTCAAAAAACTTGATACAATCCATAACCAAGGTCTCAGGATATGCACCGGATGTTTTCATACCAGTCCCATCGGAAGCGTACTAATTGAAGCAAGTGAACACACATTATCTCATCGCAGAGAGAAACTAATAATCAAATATGCTCTAAAAGCAGCCACATCCATGAATCCAATTATAGTACAAGACATATATCCTAAAGAACAAGAGTATGTAGAGCATTCGCATTTTATACCTTTGTATGCAAGAGCTAGAAAAGTACTTAGTGAACTTAATTTTGATCACAGAAAAGTAGAAAAGAAGAGAAATTATAAAATTCCTCCTTGGATAATCCTGGATATTTCAGTAGACCTATCCTCAGGCACTCATCAAGGTAATGAAACATCTGAGATAAACTCTGGACCGACAAACAATTATGACATGTTTTATCCAGTTTACGCAAAAGCAATTAAAAATACACAAGGAACAGAGGCAACAGTGGTAACGAAAGAGGCATTGGTCAAACATCAACTTAGCTTCTATGCCAGCCATCTTACTGCCGAATTATGTGCCATCTTGACCGCCATGAAACTCATCAAAAAAATTAACCATTCAAAGTTCAGTTTATACTCAAATTCCCGCACTGCAATAAATAGCATCAACAACAATGAAACTTGTAATGAAATGATTATTATAATCCAAGAACTGTATAATGACATTACCAAATCAGGTAAAGAAGTAATATTGATTTGGGATATGAATCAAGAAACAGAAAAGCAGAGGGAAACAGACAGAGTAGTTAGTGGAAGCACAACAGATAACCCAAAAACTGTACTGGCAATCTCGAATACACTCCAAGATCTAGTGAAATATGCTGGAAAAATAATGGAAGAAAAATGGCCCTCCATCTGGACAACGCTTAAAAGAAGTGACCTCCATAAGAAAGTAACTGAATATCAAAGCAGTAAACACAATAAATTGATAATCAACAAAAAACTAAGCCGAAGAGAGCAAGTGATCATCACAAGAATCCGGACGGGACACTCAAAATTGACTCACCTTCACTTATTACAAAATAATCCCCCCCGAACTTGTGATCTTTGTAGCTGTATCCTAACCCTGGACCACATCATTGTGTCATGTCCCAAGTTCGCCTTACAGCGAACAAATCTTTTGCGGGGACAGGACATTGGGGCAATTTTATATTCCTCTGACTTTCAAAACCAAGTGGTCAAATTTTGTCAAATTATTGGCATTAATACAGAAATTTGAGGTCAAAACATGTTAACTTCTGTGAACGGCGTATATTGTAATAACGTAGAAATAAGGTATTAAAGCAATGTAACTATTATTAGAGATATAAATGTTACCTGTGTACTCGGATGCGGTCACTAATGACCTTGTAGTTGATGCGACCAAAAATAAACTTAAAAAAAAAAAAAAATTGTGAGAGATTATTGCTGCAGGTTTCCTTCAATTTAATTTTACCTAAATTTAGAGTTTCTGCGCTTTTCTGACCAAGCTACAGAGTGGTGACACTCAAAAAAACTAAATCTCCAAAAATATAATAGAAAGTTCAGAAGGTATCATTTTGTAGAATTCACCATAAGAAACATATTTCGGGTCCCATTTGTCCCCCATATTTTCTCCATATGCCCCCAACTACTCCCCACCTATCCCTAAACTGCCCCTTGCCATTTCCCCACCTGTCCCCCAATTGGCCCACATTTTCTTACATGACCCCCACCCGTCCCCCTCAAAACTCGTGGCATTGTAGGGACTTAAAAACTGGGTTTTAAGGGTTTAGGACCATTATTTTTACTTTCCTGCTACCTCTTACGCAGTGGAGAGAAAGTTATGTAATGCGTGAAAGAACGGCGAATTTTCGGCAGAAAAACTCTATTACAAATCCCTGGTAATGAAAAGGTTCATCCAGTTGCTAAATTTTGAAAAAAATCCTCTAACACATGGTGTAGCCAGAATCCATGTTTTGTGGGTCCTTCCTACTGAAAAATCGAATGACGGCAAAAGTCTCATTAAATAATACACATATAACTAGATTATTTACTGAAAATGAAATAAAATAATTCATTGATTACTTGATACAGGTGTCGTCGGATGCGGTTTATAACATTGTTGATACAAACGATAAATGTAATCCCTTTTTTCAATGCTTTCATTTCATTTTAACACTTATTTCCTCTTAAAAAAAAAAAATTAAGTATTTCACGGAAAAACAATCCTTGGATAACACAAGGGATTAGGACATCTTGTAAAAACAAGCAAATTATTTATTTCATTTCTAAACATCACAACGTATCTCAGGATTTCCTCCTCTACTTTAAAAATTTTAGACACAATGTTCGTTTCTGAAACTTCTTCCTATGAAATTGTCAAAATAATCGGTACACTAAAAAATAAATATTCGGCTGATTTAGATGAATTTCCGGATCGTTTGTTAAAGACCTGTGCGCCTGCCATTATACACCCATTAACTCGCATATTTAATGCATCCTTATGCACCGGAACTTTCCCAGATATTTTTAAAACAGCTAAGATTAAGCTGCTTTTCAAAAAAGGCAACAAACATAAAATTCAAAATGATCGGCCTATTTCTCTTCTATCAGTTTTTTCAAAAATAATAGAGTGAGTGTGTGCACGCACATGTGTGTGCATGCGCATGTGTGTGTTTGTGCATATGTGTGCGTGTGCATATGTGTGCGTGTGCATATGTGTGCATGTGCATATGTGTGCGTGCGCATGTGTGTGCATGCGCATATGTGTGCGCGCGTGCACGTGTGTGTGTGTGTTGAGAAAAGTAGTCAACTGGTTCCAAAAATTAATGGAGGTGACCACTTAATCAAGGTGACAAGTTTCATTGAAATAATACTGTACTGTGTAAAATTACCTGAGCTATCTCGTATTTTACCAATGTGGGTAATAGAATCACATTTTCAATAAAACAAATATTTATTATCAATTAATTCAATTACAATTTTAACCCATTAAATGCTAATTCCCGTTTTAACATATTAGCTTATTACATGTTAACAATAGAGATCCACATTTTTTATTTTTGATTGACAGTTTTATCATCAGTAAAATTTAAAACTGTTCAACAACACAACATACTAAATCTTGTCACATACAGTAGAAA
Organism: Teleogryllus occipitalis; assembly: GCA_011170035.1. NCBI lineage: Eukaryota > Metazoa > Arthropoda > Insecta > Orthoptera > Gryllidae > Teleogryllus > Teleogryllus occipitalis. The sequence continues at coordinate 13,273 of BLKR01011925.1, read as the reverse complement.
TCCACTTTAGAAAATAATCCTTTAAAAGCAACCACACATTAATTTCTCTTCAGCTTCTTACAAACATTGCCACCTTCATTTCCATTACTTCTTAAAGGTGGAGCCAGACTTTGAAGCAAACGGTCAGTAGAAAAATTGCCAAATAAAGTTGCTAACAAGGCAACACCATATCCAGTAGCACGTTCACCCTGAAAATTAATACCCCAAAACGAAGGTTTATTAATAACAGACAAATAGTTGTACTTAATATATATATAATAAATCCTTTCATTATTCAAAATTATACAGAAAATAAGTGGTATGAATAAAAACCAAATAATCTACCCTGAAGTATCTAGTAAAAGCATTCACAACCAAGCACCAGCATTTACTTCATTTGGGGTGAGTAACCCTGTATTTCTATTAGAAAGGAAATGGTAGGAAAATAAGTAATTATGTACTAGGGCGCAGATTTTGATGACCCAAAACATTGCCAAAAATGATCAATAAATTGCTCTTGTAAGGTTTTAAAGAAGCCCTAAAAGAAAAGAAAATTGACGAAAAAAATTTTGTCATTTTTTCATCTGTATAAAAATAGGTAATTTCTTTTCGTCCCAGCACAAATTAATGTCAATACTAAAAGGTATTGTTCTAAAATGAAAAGAAAAAAATGACATTTCATTAAAATCCATCCCCTAGCAATTACTTGTTGGAGAATATTGGAAAAAATACATACTCATCTCGTGGGTAGGAATTTGTGAGGTTAGGTTTGGTAGTGTCCTTTTTTGTATCAGCTTTCATACACAGAAAAAATTAGTACCTACAACAGAATTACTGGGAAAAATACCCCGTTTTTGCATATACTGTTTGCAAAAATTCTCGAAAATTACAATATAACATTAAACAAGTGACAACTTCTGAGTATGAATCAAAGTCATATTCAAGTATTATTAGCAGGTTTTAAGAAAATCAAAATCCCCTCTTCCAATGGCTTCAAATTTGTTTTGTTTTTATAATTTTAAGTATTTTTGTTACATTATAAGTGACACAGATTACTTATTATAAAACTAAATAAAGAAAAAAAGAAAGAAAGAATTTCTTTACATGAGTTAATTTGAGACAACACTATTATGATGGCGGTCCAAGTAATCTCAAGTACCTTACAGCCAGAGAAAAACAGATGAAATACAGATACATTTTTGCACAACCAGAACATGCATGATACACTAAACTCTAGTCTTGGAACTCTTCATTAAAAAACTTACACTGTGTACAGGATATGCCATATCGATGTGCATCCACACTCCAGGATAGTCGAAGCCTAGATGTGCACCAATGAAGAGACCAGCACATGAAGATTGGGCATTATTTCGATCCTGAAAGAAAGTAATTAATATCAAAGTAATAAATTTATTCTCCAACCCTTTTGCACTATGCTGAGTGGGGATTGACATTGCAAAATTGGCCTTGTGTTCCATTGTTGAGTCCCACTCAATATATAGTCTCTTCTTTCTTTTCCAAGTTCCGAATTCACTGGAATTTTGACACGATGTTCAAAATTATGAATTAAACAATTGGTAGATGTCTATTGTGCCCTTAATTAATTAATTTTATTACAATTTCATATTGGTAGATTGCTTATTAGACTATTAATTGGTTAATCTTACATTAACATGAACTGAATTAATGTCTTTAATGTCTTAAATGTCTTATTACAATAGCTCAGCTATTGTGTGCTAAGCAAATGTCTTATTACAACCTAAATTTCACAATTCAGATGGCAATTGAATAAAACAACGGAAATACTGATGTATATGCCACAACACATCCACACACATACTAAAACGTTCTCTATAGTTCTTCAGGTAAGGTGCTTCCTGAAAAGCAGCAGGAGACTGCACTTTAATTCAAATTTATTTATCTTCAAAAGCATAGGTAGGTGTACAAATTTTCTTCTCTCTACATTTTCCAAGAAATAAGCTTTTTCCAGTTAACTCTTATTTACTTTCAAAATAAAATCAGTATTATAATTTCCTGCTTCCCTGTGAGTATATCATTAATTTAAACAACCACAGAAAGACAGAAACTTGTTGTTGTTTTTTTTCTTTGTATATTATTACTTATGGCTTAAGGATATGTTACAAAAACAAGTTTGGGGAGAGTGCATCTCCATCAGCAGTACAAAAATAAATAATTAAAAATTACAAGGTTGCCCTGAAATCTCTGGGTTATTTGGTGCTATTGGAACGACATCTGGCTGTACAATTTAAGACTTCTTATGAGAGCACAGTGGACAAATGGTCTCCTGTGGCATAGTTTTTGCCAAGTTTGAGGTTATGAAAACATGAAGAGCTTTAATCAGGGAAACTGCATATGGAGAATTGAATTTCCAAATCACAGCTTCAGGTTGGCTTCTCTAAAATGAAAGGATAATGTCACAGAGTTTCTTTGATGCAAATATGCAACTTAGAAGTATTCCACTGATTTTCTAGCAGGAAAGAACTGTTGTTTTTCTTAGAAACAAAAAAAACAGATAATGTCCACTAAAATTAGATACAAAAATGTGCCAATTATGAACAAACAAATCAGTTATACGATGCCAAAAATCTTATGGGTAGTATAATGTGATTAAGACCCCATGATTGTCAACCAATGAATGTTCTGTGCAGATTTTGCGATTCTTTGAGTATCAAGAAGGAATAAAGTCCTGACAAAGCATTTATGAACTGCTACTAGAAGGGTGCGATAGATCATTGAAAGCTCTTGTTCTCATCATCAGCAAATCAGAGGGTCGATTTTTTGACAAGGTGAATTTTTTGGAAGAACCCTACTTTGTCTAATGACAAATTCAAATAGCCCTTTCCAGATTAAAAGGTGTTTGTTTATGATAGGGTTTCTCAGAGCAATTGATGGAGAAAAACAACTTGAACTGCACATCTTTAAGACACATAAACAATGTGTTTTCATACATTATTAATGTGAAAATTTAAATTCTCCTTTTCATTTTTGATAATTTCCTACTTTGAAAATAACTGCCACAAAAAGTAAAAGAATATTGCATCTGGAAAACAAAATCAGGATCTTATTTTCTTCTTAGGCTTCGATCTTCATGATCCTTCCAAGATAGCTCAGTAAATTGCCCCACAATTCAAAGCGTTCCTCAGAATGAGGATTCTTGGACACTTAACATTAATGAGTAACTAAAAATTAAAATAATATTAAGTTAACTTAATTACAAAATTTGTATTGAAAAATAGAACTAAACAATAAAATTTTGAGGTTTCAAAATTTCTTTAATTTCCAAGAAACATTCATAACCAGTTTCAAATATAATTTTTTAACCCATTTACATCTCCCACGCATCATGGCAAGAAATGGCCACCATCTCATCTGATGTGTTGGAGATGCACATGTCAGGTCTCATTCATCTAATTCTCAAAAGCTACAAATAATCACACTGGGCTACCTGCTATCGCTAGGGAAGTCTTCTTCTTGCCATTTTTCCAATTAGTGTGTACCCAACCAAATGGCAGGATTTTGCAGGATAAAAATAAAAAATAATTTTTTTTATTGCTTGTTTATTTGTGTGCGTGTGTGTGTGGGTGGGGGGGGGGGGCGCGGCAAAATTCAACATTCACAAAAGTGCATTCTGAGTAACCTGCAAAAAACACGCTTTTTTTCTCTCCCCCCCCCCCCCCCCATACTTTAAAAAGTATGCACTTTTAGTGACAAGGGTTCCTGTATACAAAAAAGCACAACAAATTGTGTCTCTTACACTTTTTTCACCAGACAAACAGAAAGGGTGTTAGGACTCATAGAAATTTAGCGTGCATTGATTTGTGTGATGCCTTGGTTTGACTTCTTTGCTGTCCCAGCAACCAAGAATCTTTTCACACCTGCTGATAAAGACCAAGCCTTCATTAAATCCTTTTTAGTTTTCAGTACTGATGAAAGTATCTAGGAGGGGGCATTTAAATCAGTACAAAGCTGGTGTACAGGGAAAAAAAAGGAGAGGTAAGAGCGTTAAGTAATTTTTGCTCACTCCAAATACACGTTCACTTTCCCTAATAAATTTAGTTTTATTTATAGACTTACCGCAACTGAATTTTTCATGTCTGCTACTGCAGAAGCAAATTCAGTAAAATGTAATTCAGGGCAATATAAAATTGGGAAGAGTAAATCTCCTGACACTTTGCCAGCATAAACAGATGCCTCTTCCCATTCTTCATTGTTTGTAAGTACTGCACCATGATATTTGCCTGTGCTTATACCCTGCACATGAAAACCTCAGTTATTGCTTTGTCTAAGAGGCATGTCAAATACTTCAAGAATTTTGAAGAACAATAAACAAAATACCGTACCTGAGCACCTGTCAAAGTAGCCATATCCAGAATTATATTTGCTTTCAAGTCCTTCTGTGCATATGCAACTCCATCTGACAGAACCAATCGCCCTTCAGCATCAGTATTATTTATTTCCACAGTCCTAGAAGAGAAAACAAACAAATTGTAGTTCTTTTGTACAGTAAACATTTATATTTACAAACAAAAATTATCACATGTACACCTGAAAACTGCAGTGGTATGTAGACATTTTAATTAAGACAATATACAAGAATGAAACTGAAGAATACTTAAGAATTACAAAGCAGCTATTGATAACATACTCATACCTTCCTGAGTATAAAGTGTGAATATCATCAGGGCGTGTTGCATCAGGACCTACAGCATTTTCAGCCAAACAAAATACAGCATGCAAATTTTGGGAGAAGCCAGCCTTTACAGTTGCATAAAATGCACCTAAAACGCCTGCTGCCCCTCCACAGTCACGTTTCATTCCTGGCATGGCAGTCTATAAAGAAGAACATTTACAAGCAATTTAAAAGTCGTACACGAATCAAATAATGATGAAATTAATCTATTTCCATTTCTATTCTACAGATTTTTTCAGTTATCACAAGAAAAGTTAAGTTATATCATAATATTTAATTTTAAATTTTTTTTCACCAAAATTACAAATTCTATCTTAACCAATCATCATATATGAATGGTGACGTACACTGGGGTAAGAATGAATAGCAGATATAACGTGATAAACAGGAATCAGACTGCTGGTGGGAAGTGTCAGTAGTTTCTATTTTGATACTAACCAATCTAACCTCATAATGTATCTCAGTTGTCACATCTCTATGCATTCCCAAGTTGGGGCACTAAGCGCAACTGGCAGCTGATGGCCCTGCTTAATAATTCGCACTTCTAAGCACCTTAAAAAAAATGTATGTTCTCTACCCACTTCATCAAACGTGTTTTTGACAAACCACGATGCTTCTTTCATTTATTAAAAAATCATCTTGTCCTGATACTCAATATACATTCCTGAAGCTCTGTTGCTGTGTGTAGATTAATTTTGTATTCTTTGTCCTTTAACAAATCCCATAAATAATCACAGGCAAGAGGCCTGGTGCACATTGCACTTTATGGTTGTTGGTTTGAGTATCGTTTCAGGCTTCGATGTTTTCACTGTGTATTAGTGGCATGATGTCTTTTCACAGCCCCATACACCTCATCAACTCTCATTTTATCATCCCCAAATCAGATAAAGAAAAATTTTTAGAAAGGTGTTGCAATGCACAGATGGGAGATGCAGAAGGAGAGGTCATCCCATTCTTTCCCTTCTCAGCTCCTAGAAGCTCCGATGGGTCTATAGGTTACCGCAGCTTATCAAAAAATAAACAACTGATTGAGATGGACCTGTGGCAGTTATCAGCAGAATATTCATAGGCATTGATGTCATAAGACACAACTCAGCCAACACTATAGTCTAGATGAGGATCACAGTGGCATGGCGGCATATTTTGCAGTAGCATCCTAACAAATATTTCCCCTAGGCATGCAGTTAACATGCAACCACCCACACATTTATCTTACAATGTTTAAATTGAAACTTGAAGTATTACAAACACCTGAATATCTTTATTACATTAAAAAAATACTTGCATTTATTCACGATTATTTTTTACACTTGCATCATCTCCAGCTTAAAGTACTTCATGCTAGAATGCCTTCAAATTTGCATCTGTTAAATGTGATCTTCGGGACAATTTAATATATTTAAGATAAGAAAAAACTTTATTAGAACCATGAGACTACATAAGCATGACACTAGATGAGAAGCATAACTCTCAATTCAACATGAAGTTCGGCCTTGGATGCAAAGATCAGTCTACATATTCAATAGGACGTAACATGTTGCTCAGTATCTGACCTATGAGCATTTTGCATGTTTGTACCCACTGTCCCTGTCAACACTCGAGAGAGATGGGAAGCAAATATAACTCTGTGTTGTCCCTGATATGGCCTGCACTCCAAAACAGTTTGCTGACTGCTGCCCTATGGCTATCCTCAGACAGCTGATTTGGAAAGGAGGAATGCTGATTTTCGACAGGAAAAAAAAAAGTTTCTGCATTTAAAAGGAACACTCACAAAAGTTAGCTGATGTTATGCCCATCTGCTTTACACGTTCAATCAAACACTTACGATTCACCATCTACCTTTACAGATAAACTGATTTCTTAAGGAATAAGTGATTGCTTAAAATAAGGTGTCATATGTGAAGGTCCCCACAGAGTACACGCTCAATATTTCTCATATAAAAAGCATCTAATTTCATTTGTGTGTTTTTGAGATTGTTTGTAATTGAACACTGCCAATAGATTGTTTATTCATGATTTAGATACACCTTTCTGTAATATGAATTATATGTCGCATCTAGAACCAAAAACATTCTACAAAATCATGGTCATCGTTTGCATAGTAAAAGTGAGAGCTGTATAAAAACATTAACTAAAAATCTAAAAAGAAGAGTCCGAATGAGGCATAAGTGAATATAAGTGAATGGGCGACCTCCCTCTTACAAATTAGTGGAATCATATGAGAATAAGAGCTGTTTGTGAATAAAAAATACGTCTCTTAAGGAATACACAAAAAAGTGTGTTAAACACATTTGTTTCTCTCTGTTTTTGTATTTACTAAATTTAGAAACAAAACTTTTAATTTGCTTCATTTGTACCTTTCCTTTAATACTCAGCCCTCCGGTATCATACACAATTCCTTTTCCGACCCATGCTATTGTTTGGGTAGCACCTTCTGGTCGATGGGACAGCACAGCCAAAGCTGGTCCTACAGCAGCAGCTTTTCCAACACCATAAATTCCTCCAAAACCTTTTGCTTTCAGTTCCTCACCACGAATTACATGGAAAGGAGTTCCAATAGCAGAACCTACAGCTTGCACCTCCTAAAATAGCATATGTAATAATGAATTTTATTACCACAAATTTAACATTTACAATACAAGCAAAAAGTCAAAAAGAGAATAAAGACATTTACCTGGAGAAAATGATCCACATTCATTTGATTACATGGTGCATCAACAATTTTTGCTGCTAACCTAATTCCCTGACATGCCGATTCCAAACAATCTATATCTTCTGAAGATAATGACATTACATCATCAGTTATTCCATTTCTTTCACTTGCCACATCAGAACCCGGGACAAGCAAAAATTCCACACTCACAGTTGTTTGTGTGTTGTGACTGGAGTTGCTTGAAGTTTTGCAGGAGTATAAAGGATAAGCACGAGCAACAGCACATGCCGATGCAAATACATCACTTCGTTCGCACACAATCTAAAAGAAAAACCCTGATCATTACCCACAATCACCAAAGTCTACACTTCCGATAAATCACAGCATTCAGTAAATCATCGAGTATCAGTATGTTTTAATTGTTCCTTTTCAGTTCTTGGTATCAACATATAAGAAAAAAATTTTTTTTTTATTTTCCTTACTACACTATCAAACAAACACACACCAGAAATATTTTACAGCTTTATCGCTTAAAGGTGGAGTTTTAGTTGGGTGCGACGGAATTCTGACGCAGGTGAAGGGAAAGAGAATTTGTGCATCACCACAGAAGCAGGTAGCCAGCTCAGTGTGTTGTCTGCATCCGTCTCTGTATGACATCTCACCGTCCAGACAAAAATCTTTAGGAATGGATTCCCAAATAGAAGTGAAATTCTCAAGATGACATTTTGCGTTGAAGAGTTAAGAGAGAGCGACAGAGAATGTTAAAAGTGAGCATTTTACAAGTACTGGAGGAAAAAAAAAATGTGCAAGAGCATGAAGAGAAGTGAAAGTGAGCGGAACACTGAAAAATTTTAGACATCAAACTAAAGGGTTGAAACAGCAATAATTTTATATGACATTGATGCAGCTATTGGGAATTTAGATTAGAAAAATTAATACACATTTTACCAAGATGCTAACTGTAAGCAAGTTTTCTTCAGATTTATATCCAAGTTCAGTTCAATTTCAATTTAGTTTAGCCATAACATGGGGGTTCTGTGTATACTTAGTACAGTACCTGCTTCTTGGCAAAAAGTAACCCAAAATAGCCTTGATTCTGGAAATTGCAAAATTTCAAGGAATTTTCACCCCAAAATACTTTGGAGGCAAAGTTGACTAGCTTTGCCCACATTTTTTCAAGGCATCAGCAAGGTTCTGGTCTTGGCTATAATCACAGAATAACCTCAAGAATAGTCAATGAAAAATTACACCTTTTTTATGTCAAAAACAGGTACAGAGAAGATATCGTAGGCTTCCGCGGTCAGAGTCATGATCTGGGCTGTCCGGGTGACGCCGCGTCGAAGTACAGCCCTGAAGAGGACCGCGATATGTCGGTCGAAATGTCGGCACCCCAGCCTTCGACGCGGCGTTACCCGGACAGCCCAGATCAGGTATAGAGAAGTTGCCTCACTCTCCATTCTTCCTATAGCATCCAACATGAAGTGGAAGTACAGTAATTTATGAATCAAATAATCATGAAGAAGTGTTACATTTTCCTTTGAAAAGTAAAATCCATCATATTTAAATCATACACATTTCCTTTGTTTCAAATTCTAACCTTGAACTAAGTACTGACAAAATATCTTGTACAGTTTTACATTTTACTTAAGTATTAGTACATAAACAAGTGCCACGTAACAGCAAAAGCTTCTCATTTATTGGGTAGAACATTACAAAAATAATAAAATAATTCTTGACATTATTTCTGATTGATCTACAGCTATACTTCTTGGTATGCTCATCTGTGTACTCACAGTATAGCCAAAGTCTGTCTATTGCCTAGGGAATGAGCCAAATGGAAATAGAAAATCAGTCCCAACATTATTTTGTAAGGATATGATTGGGAAAAGATTCAGGACGAAATGAACACAGGAAATTCATAGTCCCTTGTTTACAGTACTGTGCAGTTGTCCATCTAGAATTGACACTGAATTTGTAGTACTGTAAACCCATAGTAGAATCTGTGACTATCAGCACTACAGAGATTAACTACTTATGAGATTAACTACTATGAGGTTTGAAATTTAAATGAGATGTAATACTGAATATCTTTTTTACATAACCTTAGGTTAAAAACCAATGGAATGAAACATTTTTGAAGCCCTGAAAGTTTAACAGTTCTCACACAATTTTATCCATGCTTTGTGCATATTTAAAGAAGAAATTTAAAAAATATGTTTGAGTTTTGAGCTAAAAATGTAGAAGTGCAGAAAACAGTTTATAGCACAGTTTTGTACAGCAATTCAAATATGTGATTAGTACTGTAATGGGCTTCACAATGTTTCATTCCAGAGAGGAAATAATGAATGAATGAATGTGGTAAGACAGATATTAGCCAACATTCCAGAATAAAAATATAAAAGCTGATACAAGAGAAAAGGAAGGTATATAGACATCTTAAGATAAAAAATCTAATCACTGATCAGTAGTGCACAAGATTACATATTATGAAAAGGGAGAAATTTAAACACTTCTGAAACAACTCTATGGAATTAGTTAGCTAAAAGAATATGTCTAATATACTAAGAGATTGGAATTTGTAAGCTCTTCAAACAAAAATTAGAAAGCTGTAATGTCCTTGGGACCACTCGCTCAAATATCATGGCGAAGTCCACAAATATTATTGCTTACCACAATTGACTCATCTACTCCTACAGCAGTGCTTCGTACTATCTTGGTAATAGCATGAGATCGTGAAGGTGTATTATGACGACTGCACTTCAATGGAAGTGCAGCTAATGTTGCCAAGTTAAGATACAAAGAACATGTATCAGTAGGAGAAGGATGGAGACTGGCTAAAGCAGTACTGTAAATCTGGAAATTAATTAAAACATCTTTATTTATTTATACATATCCACACATACATATATCATAACCAATAGAAAATGCCTATCACTTATTCAAATACCTCTTCAGACACATGTGGAGCTAGTTTCACACTCAAATCTGAGAATTTTGCTTTAGCTAAATTTTTAAGTTGGCCAATGATGACTACCGGCTTCTTTTGGGGGTCCGATGGGGTTAAGGAACCCGAGAACTCCAACTTAACAGTTGACATAACTGTACAGCACTGCTGCACCTCCCACAGTCTGCCTCAGCAGACTGGTTGCTTATCATACAAAGCACCTGAACTGAAAGGGAGTGGCTTTCCGCTGGAATCAAGAGAATTGTATTTAGATAAATCTCAGTACTTTCAATTTTATTACAAGAAAATATATAAAAAAAATATTAAGCTTCAAACAAGTACGACAAAATCAATTTATTCGGTGTCGGAACATATATCCACTCCTTTACTTCAAACACCCTATTATGGTAGGACCATATTTCAAACTTCCACTGTAACAATTCTGTTCTCTACCTTCCACTTACCACAATTACGCTTATAGGTAATCGCTACTGACCGCCGAGGACCGCTACCGCCTCCTACCGTGCTCCCACACCACCCTGTCTCACCGCCCTCACCACGCGAAGCACGTCACTGCTGCCAGCCCAAACATAAAATCACCGAACACAAGACACAAAATATTAAAGCAATGCTCGGCAATTCTAATTTTATTTTGTAAAATACTGTAAGTTAGGAGTGAATCGTTATCGTCCAATATTCAAGTAGATGAACAGGTTAGATGACAGTCATCAACATGTTTTCGTCTATTCACATGGCAACGTGGCAAGTGTCAAAGAAGTACCGCGTCATCGCCTATACTTGAGCCGGTACCGAAATTTAATGACACAGTACACTTTTTTGTTCTATTTGTATAAAGAGAATTGACTGGATCATTACTGCCGTTCAAATAACATTAATTATAATATTATAAACTGACATTGTTTGAATTTTAGACAAAAGTTACAGTAACTCCTTTTTATTCCGAATAACTTGCAGCAAGAGAAAATTTCTAATGTTCTTAAAAATGTTTACAAAAGCCCGAGTACAAGAAATCGGCGCCGACACGTTCGAATTGTTCTCAATTATTGTCTCGAGAGATGACGGATATTAATTCGCATGGAATATGCAAAAGCGCAAGTGTGTACTCCTATTAAAACAGAGCGAGTTGGCGGTGATGAGCTGGGATGCCATCCAATCTGTTAAATCCAATCGGGAGCTTCAATGTCAAGAATTGAGTCATATGGAAGTTCTTCATTTGATTTAATAGATTGGATCCAAAGTCATCTAATTCTCTATTTTAATCGGGGATAAGTGCTGCACTCTCTGAGTGGCAACGAAAATCACAAAGCGCGATGCTCAAACGGTGTAAGGCCGCTTTCTGATCAGACGGTGCTCTCCGTTCACCGCTTACGGTACGGCGCCGCGCTCATTTGCTTATCATACAACAATATAGAGCTTTTCGCATTATTTGGCGATGTGGCAGCGCTTCGCTGTCGGCGGTCACCGCCGCGCCAACTGCCGTGGGCCGCACGGCTCTTTACAAGTAACTGCATGACGCGCTGTGTCGTCCACAACGCGTTGAACACTATTGCCACTCATGAGTGTCTCAAGAATGGTGTCTTTCCATGATGGTCTCAAGAGGAAAGGAGTCCAATCATCGATAGATGCGGCAATGACCAAACAAATTTACAAAAATTAAGCATTTTCAACTCATAAGAAAAAGAATTGAATGTTAGAAAAAAAATACAGATATATAAGAGGTGATTGTAAGAAGCATGTGAAAAATAACCATGGAACAAGAAGCATGTAAATATTTCGCCAGAATTAGTTCATCGAATTGAAGGCCCGCCGCCGCTCACGGTGACTAATCCGGCTGGTCGGTCCCGTGTGCCTTGGCATGGCGACTAGCGTAGAGGCGCGTACACACGATGCGTCTTTTCGTTCAATTTTGCGCATGCGTCCTACGCATACGTCTAGCGCAAGTAGCGCATGCGTTTCGGGCATGCGTCTTTCGTCAAAACGATAGACGCATGCAATACCGCAAGCACTCCCAGAGCTGACGGGAATCTCGTTCATCTTTCTCGTGCGCTTCCTCCAAAGAATGTGTATTTCATAACGAAGTCATCCGGAATACCGAGCCATATGTGCTCTTTGAGTAGTCTTTCGTAGTCTTCCGAGTTATTGGGTGGTGTCATTCTGTTTAATTGCGAATTTCGTACAGATTATTCTGTTTTTGTATATTTACAGGGTTGGGCAGTACTTAAATACTTGTATTTGAAATGCGTATTTAAAATATATTTTGTATTTGAAAGCTTAAATTTCTGAGTTTTTTGGACATGTATTTAAATACATAAAAAAGGTGTATTTAAAAAAAGAAATACTTTAAATACAGATGAAGATGATACCGGGTAGAGTTTCTTTTTGTTTGATTCTGCTGGTGAATGGACCTCACTGGAACAAAAATAAAAGTTCCTTTCAGCACCTGAACTTGAATTATCTTCTTTTTTAAATGATAAATCTAAATCATTAAAAATGCTGGACAATTATCTGACAATAAAAAGAAGTCTATTCCTTATAACACTAGTTTATGTTCATCAGTGCCAGTTCAACAACCGTTTCTCTTTGCAGTCGCGACAACAACAACCGTTGCTTTTATGCAGTCGCGAACTAGAGGTTTATTGTCTGATGATTTGTTTGAAAACCCGGTCCTTAAAAAAGGAAATTCCGTTTATATGAGTAAGCCATATTTTTGATATTATTTTATATTTGAGTGTTTTGTGAATATGTAAGCGAAAGTGTTTTATATTTGAAAGTTTTTAGTAACTGTTCAGAAATTTATGACTGTCAATTAGTAATTTACAGTAATTGGCAATTACAAGATAATGGTCCAATAAAAAGTTATTATGCAAAATTATTGTATTTACTGTATTTTTAGTAAATACAATATTTTGTATTTTAAATACGTTTGTATTTAATAATAGAATAATAAAAGCACCATTGAAACCGT
>BLKR01011924.1:0-25714 GCA_011170035.1 Teleogryllus occipitalis | reverse complement strand
GGTGTCAACATCCTGGAACAAAGCTGGAGAGAGAGAGAGAGAGAGAGAGAGAGAGAAAGATGGAACAGGAGAAAGAGAAGATCTGTCTGCATTTGACCGAGGCCGCAGGTGACTTCGCCATCGCGGTTTCCCATGAAATGGAAAAAAAGGTTCAAGAGGGCGAGGAGGAAATAGTGAAGATATGGAAGGAGATTGCCGTATCGGCGGTCGACGCCGCCGTGGGCGCTGCATTACTGACCCACGCTCGAATCGACTCGCCAGAAAACGACTTCTTCAGCGCCATCGTCAATATGCACCTGGGTGTCTTAGCCACCATGGAGATGATCAGTCGTCTTCTCCCACGTTCCGAAGGTGAGCTACTGCGGCAACGAGTTCAGTGCATACGGCAATTTATTCAGACACTACCTTCTTCACCATGTGAAAACGCTCTTCCCGCCTACGAGCCCAATGGACATCCAATGCCGTCAGTGTCCCCCTCTCTGTGAGCTACGGGCGGGGTCTTTTTTTTACCGACGAGGTAAATAAAATATTATTTTTTTAAATTTTAATGTTATTGAAATGAATATGTAATACTTTTTTCTCCTATCTGTTTTCAGATTTATACAGCAAATAGAAGACATATGTCACAAACAAAAAAAAATTTATATGATGAATATATTTTTCAAAAAATATAGTTTCTAAATCTGGTACACATATGTTTTGTTTTTTGTTTGTTCTTTATCATCCCGTCACCTCCAGGCAGGGATTTCCTTTTTTTTCATAGTCAATCCATCAATCTATGGGTTTTTTTTACGATAGTGGAGGCGCACGCTCTCATTCAGAGAGAGCGAGAGAGAGGGAGAGAGAGAGAGAGAGGGAACAAGAGGAGCAGGGATTTCCTTTTTTTTCATAGTCAATCCATCAATCTATTGGTTCTTTTTTTTACGATAGTGGAGGCGCACGCTCTCATTCAGAGAGAGAGAGAGAGGGAGAGAGAGAGAGGGAACGAGAGGAGAGTATCGTAAAACCCACTGAAGAGACGCTCTTCTCGGGTATGTCGCGGTAGCTCAGAGCTAGCGTGCGCGCCGCACCCCCCCCCCTTTTTTCACAGGAAACGCTACTCCCGGCGCGGTTCGAATCCACCTCGCGCCGACTCCCATTTTTGAAGAGACACCCGCAACCAGCACACACACACACACACACACACGTCCGACTTCCACACGACGCTCACAGAGCGCGCTGCCACCACCACCGCCGCCGCATTTCGCCGCCAGGGTGCGCGCGGCGATTTGACGTCATCAGCTGATAAGATAGGCTGGGATTCAGTACCCACCCACCCCCGGCTGTTGACATGCGTAGCGTTATATGGGTTATCTGTGACGTCAATGACCTATGGGTTATCTGGCCTCAGAAAGTGGGTTATCTGTGACGTCAATGACCTATGGGTTATCTGTGACGTCAATGACCTATGGGTTATCTGGCCTCCGGAAGTGGGTTATCTGTGACGTCAATGAAACCATTGGCGGGTTTGATTTCACATGGCTTATCTATGACGTCATGTGAATTAGAACCCGCCAATATTCCCCTACTGGTTACTCAGAGGGAAGATCGACTTGCTGAAGTACTCACTCGCCCCATTGAAAACAAGAAGGGGAGAAATTTGAATAATTCTCTAAGTAGTAGGGCAGCTGTTCATTAGGACTCTCAATTTCACTATTTACACAGGTCTTAGGTTCAAAACGGTAAAATGGAAAATGTGTATATTTTTTCAGTCGATTCAGTAAAATTTTTTCTTCAATACGCGAAGGCAGTTTGAACAGTGGTGTGTAATTTCGGAATAATCATTTACATATTAAGACTAATCTGTACAGTTGTTTGTCATATTAATTGCAGTTGTACTTTTTTCTTTTACATGCCAAGAAGTTTAGTGCAGTGGTTGGTAATTAAGCAATGGTCATTACAATATTAAGACTAATATGAGCAGTTATTTTGCATGTCACTTGCTCTTAATGAATGAATGAATTCATATATGTTTTTCAATAAATAATTGGAAAAAATTAATGTATTTAAAACTATTTTGTCTAAGCAAATAAAAAAATCTGGGAGTCCTTTGTTTCTATTTTTCAGTATTCATGTTCATGTGGGTAAAATGGAAAATGTTTGTATGCTTTCAGTCCACCCAGTAAACGTTTTTCTTCAATAAGTGGAGTTTTGAGCAGTGGTATGTAATTTAGGAATAATCATTTACGTATTAAGACTAATATGTACAGTTGTTTGGCATATCAATTGCTGTTGTACTTGTTCTTCTATATGTGAAGAAGTTTAGTGCTGTGGTTGGGATTTAAGCAATAATCATTTACATATTAAGACTAATCTGTGCTATTTTTTTGCATATCAATGGCTGCCAATGAATGATTTCATCCATATTTTTCCATAAAATATAAGAAAAACTTAATTTATCTAAAAAAATTTTCTGAGCAAATATATAAACCTGGGAGCTCTTTGTTTCTATTATTTAGCTCTCACGTTACAATTGGTACAATGGAAAATGTTTATTTGTCTTCAGGCCACACAGTAAAAGTTTTTCTTCAATATTTGAAGGATTTTTATGTAGTGGTATGTATTTTAGGAATGACCATTTACATATTAAAACTAATCTGTAAAGATGTTCGCATATCAATTGCTGCTGTACTTTTTTCTTCTATGTGTGAAGAAGTTTGGTGCAGTGGATGATAATTATAGAATGATCATTTATTTATTAAGACTACTATGTGCTTTAGTATTGCATATCAATTGCTCCCAATAATTGACTTCATCCTTACTTTTCTATAAAAAAATATGCAGAAATTAATTTATCTAACAAAAAGTTTGTCTGAGCAAATAAATAAAACTGTGAGTTCTTGATTTCTATTATTCAGCTCTCCTGTACAAATTGAAAAAATGGGAAGTAATTTATGATTTTGTAAACTCAGTAAATTTTTTTCTTCAATATGGGATGAATTTCTGTGCTGTGGTATGTAACTTAGGAATGATCATTTACATATTAAGACTAATCTGTAAAGTTGTTTTGCATATCAATTGCTCCCAATGAATGAGTTCATTCATATATTTCTAAAAAAAATAAGCAAAAATTAATTGGTCTAAAATATTTTTGTCTAAGCAAATAATATCTGGGAGTCTTTGGTTTCTATTATTCATATTTCAGGTTCCATAATCTCAGTCACTTGAGATAAAATAATGATGCTAATATTGTTTTGTTATGTGGCTCAATGCATTGTCAATTTATTATTTACACATAATGTAATGTTGGTGGATCATATATTGTAACGCCTCCACTCGTGGAAACGCCCTGATAGAATGCTCTTTCGAGCTTGAATATCTCGGGGGGCAGGATCTTTTGGGGTATGAGAAAGTAACACACCCAGACACAAAATTAGATACAATAACAGTATATTCTGTAATATGGCATGCGAAATTGTTCACACTTAACATTCAAATTCAGAATTAAATCAAATTTTACAACACAACACAAAATTTACTTAAAAATGTGCTCGCTATGTCGAGTCTGATTCTCCTATCACCCGTGCACGGTTTTGCTAAGTTATGAAATTAATTGAAACTAAATTTTCCCATACTCCCGGGATTAAACACAATCACTCGTTATTCAAGATCTTATTGCTACTTTACATTAAGTATTTCCTCGTTAGCAAATTTTATACAATAAAATGAGGAACTCTAATAAAAAATTCACACAGTTTCTAGATCGAGTTCTATTGCAAGTATTACCGCTGTACAAGGTAAATTTATGCTCTCGTGATACAAATCTCAGTTGATTTTACAAAGTTTTAATGGTCTGGTTCTTCATTTCACTCCTTCCAAAATACGGTCTCCCACTCTGGTTTACTCAGTTACAAATTACCTTTGCCGCCGCCCAAGGCCCCGGGTTACGCACCGCCGTCGCGTCGAAGTAGCTGCACACCTGCCAGCCGCGCTGCCACTCGCGTTTCCCGATGTCCTCCAAGCCGTCTCTGCAGTCCGTTACCAGATTTTCGCACCAGTCTTCTAAGCTCTCGCCACCAGATCCAGGACACATGCACGCGTACTGCTCCGTCCCTTGCGTGTGTTACAGCACGTGTCGCTCCCACCAGCGCGTTGACTATGATATTGTTCACAATCACGTTTATTTTACTTTATGCGGCCTCGTTATAATATTAACTTGCTGACTTTTCGCCGCCTCAATGTTGCAACGTTTTCTTCCACTATTACTCGCGATAATCTCTACGACTCCGCGTCTTTACTACAGAGGAATACCTCGCTCGTCGCCGCCTAGCTCTAGAAAAACTAGTACCTCGCTCGTCGCCGTCCAAATCGAGAAGAGGGCAGCTTTTCGCCGCTCCGCCGTATAAATGCGGCCCTGACGTCATAGAGCCCCCTATGCGCCGCCCCTCCGTTGAAATTACCCCGCCGCTGCTTCTGGCCGCCACCTCCAGGTTGCGCCTTTTCTCTTCTGCGCTGCTCTTGCGATGTTGTTTATTCACTCCTTCCACAATCTAAGATGCGTGGGTGCCGTGTGAGTTAGTGGCCAGGCCACGAACGTCACATATATATATATATATATATATATATATATATATATATATATATATATGTCATATTCAGAAATATAAAAACTGGTAATTATGTTCCAGAATAGATACAAGTATTTTCATTAATTATTATGATTATGAATCATCACTTACGTTAAGACATCTATAACTATTACTCCGGATCTACCTTCTACCGTACCCGTGCATGAACTTCCGCATGTTATACTCAGCTTAAAACAGTAAGTGCCTTCAAGGTCACGAGTTGGCAGATCAATTTCAAAACTCTTTTTATGAATACAATAGAAGACAAAATATAAAAATAGGATAAGTTTTACAACGTGACAATTTCGATAGTGTTGGAATATTATATAAAACTCCACAAACATTTTATATATGAGTACAAGTATTTTATTTTGTAGGTTAGATTTGTTTATTGCTTTTAGTTATAAAGTGAATGTTTAAAAGCTTGAACTTCAAATAAGAAAAATGTAATTATTTGTGGAAAAGTGAGCGAGGTAATCCTGAAATTCCCAAATGGGGGTGAAGAGAAGACAGCTATCATGGTGTGGCCGGGCAGAGCATGGCAGGGAGTAGGGCGGAGAAGGGATACAATGGAAGATATAGAGATAGGTCCCGCCGCAGGGCTTGAAAAGATTGAATTCCTCTTCCTGCATAATAATTTACTGTAATAAGTGCCCGAGCAACGCCGGGTACTCTCTCTCTCTTTATTTATATATATATATATATATATATATATATATATATATATATATATATAGAGAGAGAGAGAGAGAGAGAGAGAGAGAGACAGAGAGAGAGAGAGAGAGAGAGAGAGAGAGAGAGAGAGAGAGAGAGAGATGGAGGTCGAGAGAAATATAGAGACAGATATGAAAGATATTAGAAATTAATGAAGTGTTTTAATAAAATGATTAAAAATAAATTATCCTTTTCCGTGTAATGATTGTGTGTTTTAAACTGTTTTAAAAATGACTGTCTAAAACAAGGAAAATTTCCATAGATGACGAGGTTTTCTTAGTCGTATTTTGGTTGCAGTATTTTGACACCGAAAAATTGAGAAAATGTAGTTTGAGGGAGAAAAGTTGGGAGCTGGTAACAGACAAAACCGAAAAGTTACCCAAGCCTAAAGAAATTACGAAACTAGTATTAGGAAGTCGGTGCAATTCTGTAGCACCACTAGGTTTCTATACAATTAGAGACTAATATATAGAACATCAAAAAGGAAAATGTTTATTTTAAAAATGATGTTTAATGTATTTGTAACCAATTGTTACTAATTTGTCTTGGTTTTAGTTTTTTGTGTTGTTTTTGTTTATAAAAAGTTGTACTCTCATAGAACATTGGATATAACATACTGTTACATCTACAGTAAAAACGTCAATGTCACTAACAAATTCATTTGACAGTCATCACCACATTTTTAAGAATGTTGAAACATGATTTGATGAGATATTTTGATTTTTGATATAATTTTATATTTTTTGTTCGTTTGAATGAGACATTGGAGAATCTGTTGTCATAAGACACCAGTCCAATTAAGATTTTAATTTACACCAGAAAGCCACTGTGCCTCATAAAACCACTTAAAGAACACTTTACAACCGAATTGGTGTTAAAAATGATTAATGTAATTTTAAGGCTCAAATTTAAAAAGCTCAAAGAAACACTGTAGAGGCCAAACCGCGCGGTAAAAAAGACACGTCTCATATGTAGAAATTATTATACATAGAGTGCAAATTATTTTTGAAATTGCTCTTTGAGCGAGCAACTATTTTATGAAATTAATATGTAGTAATTTGGAATAGAGCAGTGCATATTTTTTTAAAGTATGGATCAAATAGAGTCTGGACTTTCCTATCAAAAATTTCGTTCCTGCACATAAAAATTGATGACTGCCTTGGAAGAGTGTCGGTTGGTAACCTTCACAATGTTAAGCATTCAAGATAATTGCAGGGATCACCAGCAAAAGGTGCTAACTGACATTTTTGCCAAAAATTACATTTCATTGTAGAATAATGTATGCGAGGGAATTATGTCGTTGGTGCAATCTCGTGAACGTACACTTACTACAAAGCATTATTTTCGATATTCGCAAATTGACATTAGATGCAGAAGGTGCTATCTGCGTAGAAATGGCGGACAAGGCGCTCACACCATCCGTAACGAACATCATAAAACTTCTGAATAAAGGTAAAAAAGGTAGGCACGTTATTATGTTTGGAAAAGAGTGAAGAATACGAAGCTCAAAGATGCTAGAAAATAGAATAAAAACTACAAGGGGGACGCAGTTCAAGCGAAAACAACTCCAATTACGGAAAGATGCAAAAGGTGCTGTCTGCCGTGGGTACTGTACACCAGTGGCGGATTCATGAAGGGGGGCAGGACGGCCCTATCTAGATCTAGAGTTTTCATTCATTACCTTATTTTATTGGACAAAATTGATTTAAATATTTATTTATGGAATCTGGAATGAAATTTATTATCAAATTATTTAAACAATCATATTTAAAAAAATCAAAGATGACCCCCTCCAAAATAATCGGCTGGATCCGCCCCTGCTGCACACCAAGAGCATTAAACGAAAATAGTACAAGAATGTCCCTTGTGCTAAAGTTGCTTTGAACTGGCTTCCATTATGTTGACTTGACAAGTTAGTGTCAATTGCTTGATTGATATGCAGTGTTAACTATAAACGTATTTATACTTTCAATTACTTCCAAATTCTTTGAATAATTCAATACCAGTTTTATTTTATTTACTGTCTGTCAGACGTCAAAAGGTGCTAGCTGGCGCATATAGCACCATCTGCCACTAGATTGTACCTAAAATGACTAATTCTTCTTGAAACGTAGCAATGCTGATGCTGTACATACAATGAGGCAAATAGAAACCATTCAGAGGCAAAAACAGTGCAAAATTATCAATATTTTGATAATTAAACGTTTTTTGTGGTTTCTGTAAAATTAGGTTTTTGTCGGTTAGCACCTTTTGCTGGTGACCCCTTCAATTATCGTTACGTTTTGCTGAAGATGGGGTCTTGCTTCTTCGAGGAACGTATTGGATACCTTTTGACACAAAAAAAACCTCAGTTGCCTGCCAGGTCGAAAGCACGTTTAGATAACACACAGAAACCTAATTTGGAGAAGGAACGTACTTTTCGATTTTATTGGATATTGGAGTATCGATTAGTTTAGTTGATAAAACAGGGACTTGTGCGCAGCCTGAAGAACTTTGGCGTACAGCACTTTTAAGCCTCGGCCCATGCGCCTACTCGCACTCCAAGAGGCAGCAAAGTTAGCTAATTAGCTAGAATTAGCGGCCGGCTATTATATATATATATATATATATATATATATATATATATATATATATATATATATATATATATATACACACACTTAATAATCATTTAGAACATATTAGATCCCGGAATGCACCCCAATTTCATTATTAATTCAATAATGAAATAGAAATAGATATAAATGCACAAGATAATTTAATAATTATTCCCGAGATATCGGAACACCTTTCCTGTGTGTGTGTGTACATATATATATATATATATATATATATATATATATATATATATATATATATATATGTGTGTACACACACATATTTACTCGCAAAACTGTGAGTCGAGCCTGTCGGATTAGAGAATACTGATTTTGAAAATATCGTACGGATACTTTAGGCGCTATTGTTGCTCATAGACGACAGACGGGCGGACAGACGTACGACGGACATTTTGAAACACTAGTTAGGCTACAGAATGATGACATTCTCGTATTAGTTTCTTTTCTAATTTCGTTAGTTTGAGCTAACTTTTCGATCATGCCCCATTTCCCTGTCAGGTGCCATCGATCACCGCCCAAACTAATTTTTTTTGAATTTTTCTCAATTTTTCCGTTTCCTAACGGTAGACCCGAAATATGATTGTGAATATTATAGAAGAGAAAACCTCGTCCATAATAACAAAAATTTTAATTTTTAAAGTTTTTGAGCCGTTTTTAAGAAAATATCGGTTAAGCGTTACTGGAAATGCGAAATTTGAAAATCTTTGTCACAGAAAACTTTTGAGTTTTCCAGGGAATTCATTGGAAATTATTTGATGCACTTCTACTCAGAAATACAATAATGTATAGAAATTGCTGGGAATATGCATATTAACGGCGTGAGAGATATTTTCAAAAATATACACTTGCGTAATATTTGGAATAAAAAAGGATACAGAAAAATAACAAGGGGGACAAGTCATGGGGGGTAGGCACCTTAGCCATTTTCGACTTTTATCCTCACCCCCCAGCGACGCGCAATACATCGGCGGGCTGATGTTCGGAACGAGCCGGAACCCTGTTTGCCCTCGGGCAAATCGGGTTCTCCCCATACAATGCCTGGGTGCGGGCCGCCCTTCTAGCTCAGAGCTCCTAGCTTTCCAGGCTATTACCGGTGTATAAACAAGTTCCAACTTCTATGCCCAGAGTATTGGGCCACTGCCACGACGAATCCGAGAGCCCAACTAAGGTCCAGGTGGCTCGGAGCTCCCATCCCGTCTCCCCATTGGTTACCACAAGCTATCGACGTGGGTAACGCCGGAACCTGTGAAGCCAGACGGGTGGTATCTAGTTTCCCCCCGGACTTGAAAGTGTGATCCGGAGTACTCCGAAAAACATCTTCCGCCCAATCCTGCCCAAAGGACGTCGCGCCATACACCCAACTGATAGGTAGTTTACTGTCTCAAAACCACAACTACAATCAAAACCCACCAAAAACTACAACTGGTTAGTAGTTTTCGTGCAATAGTGCGTACAATATTTGCAATTTTAAAAAATAACAAAAACGAACTTTTCTCAAAAACGGCTACAAATTTTTTCTTTAAATTTTTGGTAGGGTTAGTGGCAAACGAACCCTTTACCATGACTTAAACGCCATATTGCGCTATTTTTTGTTTTAATGACAAAAATGTTTTTTTTACTTGTCTCTCATGTCGGTAATATTTACATTAGAGGCGATTTCTTCACGTTATTGTATTTATGAATACATGTATTTTAAATAATGTATTATAAAGTTTCTTGAAAAGTCATCATTTTTTGTTAAAATGAGCTCAAATTTCCGTGTTTTCAGAAACGCTCAAACGCCATTTTCTCAAAAATGGTTCCAACTTTTTCTTAAAATTATTGCAATGGATAGTGTTAACTGCAGTGTTTAATATGCCGTAAAATTTATTTTCTTGTAATTTGTTTTTTCAAAAATTATACACATTTTCACAAATTTGTATACATTATTTAATTTTTAAGTGGAAGTTCTTCAAATTACTTCAAATGAAGTTTTTCGAAAACTCAATAGATTCCTCGGAAAAAGAGCTTTAAATTTCGTGTTTACAGTAACGATTAACGCTTTTTTCTTAAAAATAGTTTCGAATATTTCAATGAAAATTGCTATTTAGGACGAGGTTTTAGCGTTCTTTAATTTTCTTAAAAGATTATTTAGATTCTAGTATTAGGAAACCGGATAGTTGAGAAGATTTCAAAAAAATGTTTTGAAACGGCGATAGATGACAGCAGGCAAGAAGGAGGGGCAAGACGGAGGGGCATCTGTGGGTTGTATCTTCAAGATGGAATTCGACAGGCATTTTTCGTCATTCTCAGTCCTACCGCTAGAGCAGCACTGGGACGCGATCAGGCGACATCTTGAGGCAGGACCCAGAATGGCACCAAAAGTCGTGCCGAATTCCATCTTGGAGAAACTACTCACAGTTGCCATATAAAAAAAACAAATATACGAGAAAGTCTGTGCCATTCTGTAGCACCTGTAGTTAATTTCTCGTATACATACGTATACACAGAGTAATATACGTAGTATAGAGGAAGTTATGTAATCGTGCGGACAATCGATTTCGAGATTTCAACGGAAATACACGTTTTGAGGTTGTTTGGTACCGAAAAAGTGTTTTTTTCTTTTTCAAAACGTCCGTCCGTCCATCCGTTTGTCCGTCTGTCTGTGGACAGTACTAGCAACTAAACCACTTGTAAGATATTTTCCAAATTGAAGAAACCTCTGACCATCTAGCTCTAGTTGAAGCATTAAATTTTAATAAACCTTCCTAAAAATTTGGAGGTACTTTACAGGAAGTCCCCCGGACATTTTCAAAATTTTCTCAAAAAGATTCCAAAATTTTTTCTTTAAATTTCATGTAAGAATAGAATATAATACACTTATAAAGGCCGCATAGGTCCGATTTTCACCGTTAACTCTGAATTTTGAAAAAGTAGCAAAAGTTTGAAATATTTTTCGGCGTATTCCTTCAACTATAAAATTGAAGACAGAGATTTTTCCTTCAAATGAAATTTGGTGTCCATAAATAGTTTTTTCATTAAGGTCATGTAAATTTTTTAAAATTTTAGTAGTTTTCGTGTAATACTGTGTGCAATATTCGCTATTTTAAAAAATAAGAAAGAACTAGATTTTCTCAAAAACGGCTCCAATTTTTTTCTTTACATTTTTGTAAGTGCTATTGCCATACGAACCCTATACGATGACTTAAATGCCATTTTGCTCTTTGTTTTCAAAAATTACTAAAATGTAAATTTTTGACTTGTCTTTCACGTCGGTAATATTTACATTAGAGGCGATTTCTTCACGTTATTGTAATTATGAGTACACGTGCTTTAAATATTGTCGCATAAAGTTTCTCGAAAACTCAACTGTTTTGTGTTAAAATCAACTCAAAATTCCGCATTTTCAGAAAAGCTCAAACGCCATTTTCTCAAAAATGGCTCCATATTTTTTGTTGAAACTTTTCCTATGGATAGAGCTAATTGCGCTGTTTAATATGACAAAGTTTATTTTCGTGTAGTCTTTTTTTAAATTACTCAAATGAAACGTTTTTAAAATATTTCTTACGCAGTTACTATGCACATATCCCTCGATTTGTATACAATATTACTTTTTCGAGTGGAAGTGCTTCAAATGACCTCAAATGAAGTTTTTCGAAAACTTAATAAATTCCTGCAAAAAGGAGGTTCAAATTTCGCATTTACAGTAACGCTTAACGCCATTTTCTTAAAAACAGCTTCATATTTTTCAATGAAAATTGCTAATTAGGACGTGGATTTAGTCTTCTTTAATATTCTTAACATAATATTTTGATTGTACTATTTGGAAACCGAAAAGTTGAAAAAACTTCAAAAAATACTTTGGTGGCGATAGATGGCAGCAGACAAGGAGGAGCGGCAAGACTGTACAGTACCAATCTACACCAATAAAATTAGAAAACTTCACTACGAGAAAGTTTATGCCATTCTGTAGCGTCTCTAGTTTTATTTAAAATAATTTGTTATCAGTAAAAGAGGTTGATCGGATTTCAGAAAATTGTCTTTTCGCCTAAACTGAGAAGAATCATGAAATCAAATGACAAATCAACTATTCATACAGAATTGATTCTAATTGCATAATACATTTTTTACAATCCCATCCCACATTGGAAATGCGGAGTTTTTCTTTTTAATTCAAACACAATAGACAATCCATAGAAGTCATTATAATTGCAAAATATCTTAACCATTATTCATGTCAAGATTGCCATACTTAACTCAATTTCTTAGCCAAAGTTGGTCAGAAATATTAGATGCAATGAAAAGTATTTGTAACGATGGGTACTACTTATGTGAAAGTGATGAATTAAAATTGAATTCTGTCACCTTCAGGAGTTATAATTTGCGAGCACATTTTCGGTCTATGTAGTAGACCTATCGTTAAAACCTCTCGCCAATGACTGTGGGACCTATTCCTCTTTTATTATAGGTCATCACTAAGAGACGGATTTTGATAACCTACAATCATCGCCAGAAATGATCAATAAAATGGTCTTAAAATCGTTTAAAAATGCCCTACAAGAAAGGAAAAATGAAGTAGAAAATTTTATCAAAACCAGTTCAGATGAATAGCTCAAACTGTTGGATATGTTACTGATGTAACTGAAGCTTCTTCCTTCAGTTCAAGTGAGCTCAGATTGCAAACGTTTGATTTGGACAGTTCTTTACCACGAAATCTGTCTGTAGTTATGTCGAAATCGGCCGAACTGACAATGGCGCTTTTAGGCGTCATAGGAACCTTATATTGCATACTCACAATGGCTGACATTACAATTTCAGAGCGAAGAAATCGAATAGGTTACTCATGAATTCTGTAGAGAACATTTGTTGCATCGCGTAAATATTATTTACAGAAAGTACCATTAAAATTAATGAAATCGGCGAAAAATGCTTCAAAAATGACGGAAAAAGGAAAAGAGTGACTTATAAGTCGAAAGACGAAATATGTAATTAATGTTACGTAAAAATAGGCCGTCTCCTTTTGTAATACATATAACTAATGTCTATAACAAAAGGCATTGTCCTAAAGTGAAAAGAAAAAAAAATTGATATTTCAATAAAATCCCACTAGCAATCACATATCTTTAGGAGATTGTATCGAAAATGCTCGTTTCGGGTTCTTACTGTTAGAAACGACCTTAAAATACCTTTTTAAGCAGTCCTTTACTCACCTACGAAAATAGACACGATCCTGTCCTCCTATGAAATGGCATGAACTATGCCTTTTTTATATGCTGGAACAGAGAATTTTACGCTCACTCGCAAAAAAGGGAGTCTCGGGAATTTTACGAATGTACAAATAATATTGGCATTCTCTGCAGTAATAGATGCAGCAAAAGTGTTGTTTCCAAGAGGTTTTCTCTCTTTCATGTCAAGCGCATAATTCTTTTCAAAATGTATTAAGAAGCACTAACAACTTTTTCTTAAACGTGTAGTTAGAAAAGAGTGCAACTCTCAAAAGTTTAATTTATTCGAGGTTCTTGAACGTTTTTAATATTTATATCACTTTTGAATGTTATGGTGTAGTACATTCATCAACACAAAAGCTTTAAAAGTACTCTAATAAAGTATCTGGGAACATACAAGCTTTGAAGGTTTTAGTGAACAAAAAGAGTGCCACATGTTCTAAAACTTTACCTGAAAAATATCTCTAATCTCCCTAAAACGGCAAGGGCGTCCTGATAGAACCCTAGGTTGGTTCTGCTTATCTCTTTAGGTGAACTAGCCCTTAAGAGATTTTGTGTTATCGTTATGTACTACTATCTAGTACCAGCCTGCCTGTACCTTTCACTATATGCTATTTTAATACTAAATGCACTCAGTTTTCAGATACGTTTTTGTGTAACTTTTGTTGGTCACTTTGTTTATACATTTACTCTTATTTTAGTTTTTACACTTACATTTACTTTAATATTTACACTTGCACTTATTTGCATTTACCACTTGTGTCATTCCATGCAAAAAAGAGAATTTTATGACACGACTCCTTCAAGCCTAAAAATATTTTGAGATATTGTTGTCCATGATCGTCGTGGTACAATATTAAAAATGTCTAACTAATTGTTCGGCAACAATACACTTAAACTCTAAGACTTCTTGTGAATATCCCTATATTCTTTAATTTTTTGCCCTCATATAAACGTTTCTACAAATTCTAAATATTTGTGAGTATATATAGGAAACGTAGTACAATTATGCATTAAATATCAATTTTATATCGCGTTAATCTTGGCATACAACAATAAAAATCTTTTGCTACGTACTATTATAGAATCGATGAATCACAAAATACATACTTGGTACTATTACATATTATGTTACTAGTCAGTGGTGGCTGGTCTTTAAGGGCTCTATAGAACCGCGTTCTCCCCAGAAAAACCAATCTTGGGAAAAGTTACGGAAAGTATTAAACTTTCAATAAATCGACTCGTTTAATTGATACTACAAGCGCAATTTTTCAGGACGAATTTAATTTCCGTGTCCGCTTAAGCGAAAGATAAAACATTTTTAGGATGTCGTATCGTGAACTATCGCGAGTCCGACCGTAGCTGGTGCATGAGAGGCAATGGAAGAGAGAGGAGTGGGGGGACTACCCGCACTCATTAGAATTGGGTGGGGACAGCGTGCTACTATTAGGGTTTCGTTTGTCAGAGTCCGAGTGTATAAACTTGGCTAACAATACCGACCCTTACCATTTAATTTCATAAATTTGTTTTCTTTGCTGGAGATATTTTTAATAAATTTCTTACTTTCGCGTTAGTACAACTGTATCTTCAGTTATCAACGTAAAAGTTGTCATAAACAAGGATCAAAATCCCGATGCGTGCAAATCGCTTGTACACTACAGCTGTAGTTTTCCTCGTTCCAGATATATTTTGAAGAGTTGAAATGTGTGATAGTTCCGACAAATATGCCGCCCCTTTTAATTTGCAACCCACCAGTCCCCACTGGTACTAGAGATGCGTCACCAAAACCAAGCCTTCTCTCTGCTCCGAACGCGCATGGCTGGCCGGCGAGACCCCTCTAGGTCGATCTTTTCTCTTTCCACTTCTGAGGAACTCCTTTCGCCCAACGGAGTGTGAAGTGAAACGACCTTTCAAGGCGTCGCGCATCGCAGAGCCCCAGCGAGCGAAAACAACAAAAATAAACGCCCAAGTAGGAGCAAAGGATGCGGCCAGGCGACGACTGCGCTTGAACAGGGCTCGTGCAGGGTCACTCGTTTAAAATATGTTGAAACTAGCGTACCCGTGCGAGAACTCTCTCGTGTTAAACCCCACTCTCTTCCCTATTTTTTGATTTCCACATTAAGCCTGTAATATATATTTTTCTTCAAGACTCTGTTATCCTCCGTCACTTGTTGTGTATATCTCCTCGTAATTGATAACAATACAATACACTCTTGTCACATTACGTTATTACTGAGCGGAGAGGTACAACCGTGTAATTCAATCGTGTGGAATATCAAGTAATTAGTTTAATTTCACATACAGTTGCAGATACTACAGGCCCTGAACAGGTGGGGTAGAATCGAGAAGCGTCGAACCAGCAAAAATATAATAGAATGTTCAAGAAGATCTCATCCTGTAGAATACGGTGTCAGGGAAGTTTCTTTGAGGCAATTTTTAAGGCCCTAAACGCTTCGTTTAGGTGTTATTTAACGACACAAATTAAAAGATCAGGCCGAGTGTTGCGGATTGCATTTGATATGAACATTTAGTTAGCGTTTTTTAAACAAATTCTTCATATTTTTAAAGTCCGAGTGCAATTCGTCACGCCTCCGTGAAACTCTTTCTTTAGAGACACTAGTTACAAAGATTGGTTGCGTTTGAGAGCCGCAAAAGGTATGTATACTACTGCAATAATATAGGAGGCGATCGCTGAGGAAAGTCTAGGAGATGTTTCTCGACCTGACATCCACGGGGGTGACACACTCCTACCGGAAAGTGTATGGCAAAAACGAAAAGTACAAACAGAACAGAGATATACCCTACTTAAGGAATTGAAAAAATATTTTTACAAAAATTTTAAAAGAATCGAAATAATAGGGGTTGCGACACATCACTCGAATCTATTGAGCCAACGCCACGTCTCGAAGTATCACAATTGCATATAACTGTAGTCAAGTACGAAATGAAATCAAACGGGCTGAATGTTCGTGTTATTCCATCAAAACAATAGCTTGTGATAAGGAGGACAATTAGCATGAGAATGAAGAAGCAAAGTATACGACGCAATGTTGTCACCACTAAAAGGCAGCATTGTCGAACAAGCAGAGAGAGAAATAAAATGTTATGGCGTCAGGTCATGAGTCAGAAGGTTATCATCAACAGTAACAGCCGTTGTAAATATAACTTAATATCTCTCTGGCACTTCACACACACACACACAAAAAACTAATGTTGTTTTTATGATTAGTGAGGCCACGTTTGAGGCCCGTTTATGTAACTTCCTTGACCCCGAAGCCCAGTGTTTGCTCTCAATCACACATGAAGGGTATTTTGTGAATATTTGAAGGGAACGACATCCAGAGCTGTCTTTATCATTACAACAGTTTAAACATTAGAGTTGGTTAATGGTCAAGGTGACAACAACAACAAAGAGTTCCTATGTGATGGAATTCTAATCTACGCTCTTTCCAACCGAGGCAGAAAAGCTGCTCATACTATCGACCTTCAATTGCTGCATTGGTTTGAATTGTAATAATTGAAATACGAATAAATGCCTGCAAAGTTTCTCTTTGGACACCAAAACTCAAAATCATTATACAAAACTGCTGAGGTTTAATACTAACAGCGTTAGTCTGAAAAGCTGCTTTTGTCAAAAATGAGATGGATTTTACACCTGGCTTCTGATTCATAGACTTCAAATTCATATACAACTGACTTCAACGTTGATATACGATTGTGCTACTACTAGTTTCCGATGTGACATTTATATATTATTCCCCTACTGACAAACTAAAAGGATATCACTAGGGAACGGATTTCCATGAAATTACTTATTTTTACAGTAACTAAATACCTGGATTCAATAATATTTTTTGGAGCTTACAAGGTATTTTGAATGAACTAGAACTATTTTTATTTTACATATTTTTGGTAAATTACATATTTTTGCATATTTTACCAATTATTATATATTTCGTTACATTTTAATTCATTTATACGTCCAAATAAAACATTTCAGAAGCGCGTTTGCAATATATGTTACATCTTTCTTACAAATCAAATGAAATGCTGTTGCGCTTCTGTGACCACCACATCTTCACCTTGAATTGGTAAACATGCCCCCCTCCCCCGCTTGTACGAACTCGGGTCAAACATGCGGTGAACAAAATAATTTCAACCGCGTACTTGCTCATAATATACTATGCTCGTATTATACTATGCTCGTAAAATACTGTTCTCGTATAATACTATGCTCGTATTATACTATGTACCCTCTCCCTCAGAAAAAATGTCGTTCAAAATTCTATCTTCCACACCGCGCCGACAAACTTGGACACCCCTCGGCCTGGGGGAGGGCAGGGGGAGGGACGCGTTGACCAATCGCTAGCAGGTAGAACCACAGTTGTCTGTGATTGGTGCAACATCCCAAGGGGCAGAAAGAACGCTGTCTCAGGGGGAGGGGGCTAGTTCGTTTACGTACGAGACGGAAATATCGTCATATTTCCCTGCCGAAGGAGACAGTTTGCCTGCGCGTACGCCACGACGAAAAAAAATATTTCTAAGCCGGGTTTTCCATCCAGAATGATTGTCTATAGACCAGTAAATATTTATCATTTTAGCAACAATTATTCTAACTTTTAGTAATCGATTTGTAACTCCTGACAAACTGCTATTTTGAGATATTCATTTCAGGCACAATTTGCGGAGCCTTCCCGGCCGTTCTAACGCATATTTCGAATTTGTTTATAAAATTATAAATTGTTGCAAAATTGTTAATTCGCTGTTTTTGGTTCTGGGACATCGGAAGACTCTCCCCCTTTAGATTTGCAAAATTTGGAAATTGTTTATAAATTTTCAATTGTTGCAAATTTTTTTATTGTCTAATCTGAATAGCGTTTAAATGTGATGCAAAATTCCGGAATCCGTTCGGTGCTATTATATCTCGTTCTCGAGATATATGTAATTGTTTATAAGAAATTAACATCTTAGTAGACCCCATTTGTTTGCGCTTAATTCATTCGCGCTAGCAGAATAGCGTGGGATGGGCATACTGAAAAAACAGTTCTCCAATGCCGCGCTTTTGCATGCCACATATGCTTCAAATGCACTTGCTTGTAAACAAATTCTGTGGCCAATTTAATTATGCTAAATTCGTATTTTTACGGCGAGTATGAGCATAACTTTTATTTGGTTTTTATATTCTCTTTTAAGTCCTACAATTTGCAAGTCGATATATTTATCAAATAAGAAAGAAATTGATTATAAAAAAATATTTTTCAAGGTGCATTACGTCCAAACAGTTGTTTCTGTTTTTCTATGAAAGGTATGTTGAGCAACCGAATAACTGTATTATTAATTTTTTTTAAGTCCCCTGTTAACACCGAGAGTCAGAAACTATTTGTTCCTCTTGTTTAACCATTACCATTAAAAAATAGGGAAACATATTGCTTAGCTGTTTGCTATAAACTGCACTGGATTGGATGAATGTAGTGTTAAGGTTTTCAAATACAGAAGTATTCAATTTTGTGTTTTGAAAGATCACATCAGTAGAATCACACATGACAATATTTACACAAGTATAGAAATTTCTAAATAAACGTATATAAACTTTAAGTTAATAATTTCAATTCAATTTATCATTCCTTTCTAAAACTGTTAATTTGATGATTTCATTGTATAATATTCAAATCAGAGCTTTATGTGCTAAATCTACGCATTGTTAATACATACTTTTAAACAACATTAACATATTTAATATACATTTAAAAGGTTTTTAGATTGGCGAACGTTTCAATGAAATTTCATGAATTCCTAAATGCTTGAAAATAAATACTTGTAAAATTAAATTATTGTAGCGTGTAAAAATATAACAAATTCACGTATTTGATAAAACGAGTTGATATTACTAAAAGAAAGCAAAACAGATGTTATAACAATTCAAAGAGATTTAGCGTTTGTTTACAGTTTAGTAAATATCAATGCTCTAGCATTTCCCAGTGAAAATACATAGAACGAACTTGGTGGTCAAGTGATATGGCCTTCCCAACAGACTACATTTCAGTATCGTCAGAGTTCGAAGGTGGTTTCTTGGCCGCCATTCTACGAATCTATCAAAACCTCGAATTTTGCACGACCATCTGTACAGGGAGAACGTAGCGGTTGATTAAACGGAAACGGGCCATTCGAGGTATCTAAGATGCACTCTTCGAAAACGTTTAACCATTATAAACTATCCCTAAGAAAAATATCAAATAAACAATGTTAAAGGTCACCAGCTTAACATTGCCTTTACTATTTGAATGTTTTCAACATCCCCAAAACCAACATAAAACCCATGTTTTTACATGTTATTATAAAACCAATTCAATAAATATAAGCATTTATTCACGTTATTATTTTTAAAACACTCAAATATCTACGATGTTATTTGATTCATGTCTTCATCGAAGATCTGAGATTAAAAAACTGATAAGCAGAGAAAATATTATAGTAATTTTGAGTGATTGATGAAGTTGAATGATCAAACGAAAAACAATGTTTCTTGCTTCATATAATGCTATCGTGTTTAACAGACATGTAATTACATGTGATACCTATATTTAAACATCCAAACTAATGAAAATTTTCAAAATTAAAATCATCAATAAAACGTTGATTCACCAGCAAGGATTATATTATTAAATACTTTTTTGAGATTCATGTGCTCCTGTGTGAATAACGTAGTAAACGTGATTCGTATGATCCAGTTTCTCAGAATAATACAAAACCTGCTAGACACATACACTAAACATAATAGTTGTCAAATAGTTATTTACGACATGAGTATCATAAGATATCTTATTACAATACGAAATTGGAGAATTATCAAACAAGACTCTTTAGCCGAAATTGTTAACCAATTGAATATTGTAATATAACGTGACCATTTGAATATCATAGAAAGTAAGACGCAATTTGTCAAAATTCATGTGAACTATAATTTTTCTTTAAATTTTACTCCTTATCCTGCGAAAGATGTGTGAAAGTACTTATGTTAACAGTTCTACTGCCATGGGTTTAATTAATTAGGTTGCAGTACGCAAATTATTTTTTTTTTTTTGGGTTTTAAAGAGGCATGATATCCATAGAGAGAGTATCCATAGCACAGAGTATCGGGGAAGGAAACGTCGAGAGTTTGAAAAAAGCTGTTTAAACAATTTTAATCATACTTTGTCTAATAAACTACATATATATTTTGAATGGCTGAGCTGCAATAAACACGCAAATTTTGGTTTGAAAATATGATTTCTACGCAAAACGTTGCCTTCTAGAATCATGTAAACAGACCAGAAACATGTAACATGTTTATTATTAACAATATAAATTAATATATTAGTTCAGAAAAAATTAACCGAGAAATAAAAAAAGCAGTCGAACTGTGAAAATTGGGTGCTTTTTTATTTCTAGGTTAATTTTTCTTTCTGATCAAATGTATTCATTTATTTTGTTAATCATAAATAATTTAGATATTAATGAAGTGTTTATATGCTTCTACAACGCAAATGGTTGCCTAGAAAACATATATCCAAACCAACTTTTGAATGTTAATTGCGGCTTAGCCATTTGGAATATCCGTGTAGTTTATTAGAGAAAATAAGCTTAAAATTGTCTTAACAGCTATTTTTCGAAGATTCGACATTTCTTCCCCGAATATCCTGTATATAAAAGGCTTGATTTCTGTCGGTACGTGACGGAACGGCGTTCCGGTTCTTTGGAAATAATTATGAAATTATATTATATATAAATAGCTATTGCTATTATATTAATAATTAATTTGAGGCGCGTTTCGGGGCCTAAGATTTTAAAAATAAAGGATATATATATCATAATAACTCTTATGACGACACTGTTCTCAGTTACGTCAAGTTTTAATTTAGAGAATCAAAGTGAATGGTCTAAGTTTACTCACCTAAATAAAGTTTATCTTACTATACATACTATTTAGAAAGTGTTTTATGTTCAAAACAAGTGTTGCCTTAACAGCATATATTTTCACGTATTATTCATAATTGCTATGCAATATTCAATACGGACTATGTGAACCTGCAAAAAGGGGGGAAAACACCTACTGCAGCAGAAAATATTTTCTACTCGTCGGGATTCGAACTCGGGTCTTTAAAGTTAACTCACCTGACACGGTTCCCCCTCACCACCAGGTACACGACAAGATTACTTCCTTTCCGATGCGAAAAGAAAGTGAACCATTTGCAGTTTTAAAAAAAACAGGGTGTTCAATTTATCTTAATACAAGATCTATTTTTAAAAAGAGATTTCATTAAACAAAAATCTCTACCGTTCATATTGTTTCTCGACAATGTTATAAAGATCAGTCGGGGCTAATATTATACAGTAGAAAATTGGGGTTAATGTATTACACTTTAAGAGTTATTTATTTATTGTCAAAATTAACAAGAAAATGACAAATGATAGGAAATATATTCTATTATAATGACCATATAACAAACACTCAGAATGTAACAATATTTGGGAGGAAAAAAATCAAAACTAAAATGCCTAATTTTTCCAGTCAAAAACTTTACCACCGCGATATAAATCTTTTGATGTTACTTCGTTATTTTTTATGACACGATATTTTTGAAAATAGGTTATCATTAAGAAAGAATTAATATTTTTCTGCGTTAAAATAATACAATAATATTAATCGTGTCATGATGTATACAGCCTCAAATTTGTGGGGCTAATATGATACAACTTAAGAGGCTAATGTAATACGGGTGTCGGGGCTATTTTGATACACTAAAAATTTACACACGCAGACAACTGGAAGGGATTTTTCTATGTTTAATATTACATCAAAGGCGCTAAAATTCCAATTTGATGTTGATAAACTATCCAAGTGTTTATCTGAGAAAGAAAGAGCAGGTGACAATTCATATAGATTTCCTCGTTCTCCTCCCTACCCAGTACATGGTGATTCACTTATGATTATCAATTGGCGGAAGCTTCTGCTGTTTCAGTGCAATTACTGATTTTTCACTGGAATCACAAGGAACCAGGCCTACAATAGGAGCTAACACCATCCCTTCAACTCCAGATATCAACTGTTCTCATCCAGTACCTTTGAGATAATACTGTCGGAAAAACATTTAAAAAAACAGTAGCCCTCCAAAGAATAAGGAAGCTTTTAGACCCAATAGCAGCAATCATTACTAGTGAAGAGTGTATCATTACTAGGAAAGAGTGGAGTGTTTAATTTACATTAATTTAATATCTCTTTTTAAAAAGAGATTTCATGAAACAAAAATCTCTAGCGTTAATATTTGTTTTTGACAATGTTAATAGGTATTTGTTTGCAATTTTCGAAAATTCAGATCGTTCGCCCAAAATTGAACGTACGCCACCTTTAAACATCTTGTGCTTCGAGCAATAGATTTACAGAAAAATTGGAGCTCTTTTTGAGTAAATTATGTAAATATGATGGGGTTTGGTGTAAAGTACCTTCAAAATCAAAAGATTCGTTTCAAATTCGAAGATTCGTAATATTAGCCAGATCGTTCAAGGAATATCCATTTTAGTGAAAATCGTGTTTACTTTAGGCTCTAGAATTACTCACACGAAGACGGATTCACAAAGAGGTTTTTTGGAAAATCACTTTTTCGGGTTCAAAAAACAAGCGTTTTGACAGCCTTGTGTATAGGAAATAAAAGAACAATACCAACAATCCACTTTTTTCGAACTAGCTACTTACAAAACGTGTTTTCTGTGTAAATTTCGACACTTCCTCCTACAGCATTACGTAACTCTCTTTACACGTGGAGGTAAAAATATTCCATCGTTACTGGGATTTGAACTCGGATCCCTGTAGTCTGTAGGTCTGGCTCGACCGCACTGTGCTATCACAGATATTTCTCAACACGCTGTTCAAGCACACTTATTACGAAAAGAATAGTTACGTGATATTCATTGCACTTAGATTTTTTATTAGAGAAATGTTCTACATGTGTCAAAGATATCAAATTCCCAAAAAGAATGTAACCGAATAAAACCCACGCAACTACATAGCTCATTTTACTAAGAAATATTTTCAACCAGAAGCCGTGGTCTTTAGAACACTCTGTGGACGTCGTTCCCGGTCTTATCTTTCGGCGACTATGTCCAAGGTTGAATTACGTCACAGATGAAACTTGCGATAACGCTAGAGCTCTACAGGCGCGCATGCTTACGTTCTGAAGCCAGAATCGCAATAGGGGCATTTTTATACGTTTTTATTAAAGATATTAACACACTAAAATAAGTAGTGGCGCCTCAAAACACATGCTTTATGTGATATTTATAATGGACACGAATGATTATAACTATACAATTAACCGCAAAATTGTTTCTACCCGCAAAAATTATTCGCCGTGGATGAGATTCGATCTTACGCGCCTAAGCTTCTCTAACAGTGCGCTTACCCGCTATACCACAGAAACTCTTATAACTTTTGTCTCTCACAAAGATGATTTTAAACTGTCATGTATCACAGATTTGACTAAAAAAGAACGTGCGGCGTTTAGATGCTTGTGTTAACTACAGACCGACAAACAGACGTTTTGTCGTTAATAGATTTTTTAGTAACAAGGACCCACAAAACATGGATTCTGTCTACAAACGTATTGAAGTAATTCACTATATATAAGAATAACATTTATCTACTTTGGTCGTGACCAGTGATCGGAATTTAGAGGTTTTTGTCGAAAAATCCCCGTCTCCCGGCGCATGATTACAATACTTTTTCTTCTTACTACATAGTTACCAGAAAGGAAGAAAAAATTGTTTTTCATTGTTTCTATTCAACGAAAATTTTCAATCAATTCCAAATGTGAAATAATCAGTAAATATTAAAAAGAGATTTATTAACAATTTGAAATGAAATACAATAAGAAAGGAATCTTCTGTTCTTTACTTGGTATTCTTAACAAATCTATAGGAAAATCATAATAAAGGCATTATTTCAACAACATTCGAATATTATTGTTGAGAATCTATGGGGAAACTGTTAATGCCGGGTCGTGGTAACTTAAAAAGGGTTAACTAATGTTGTGAAATGTAGAAAAAAATCCTTTAACTCGTGTTGCCAGAAACCAATGTTTTGTGGGTCGTTGATACAGAAAAATCGAACGACGGCGAAAAACCTGTATGTTCGTGTGTCTGTTGATATGTCTGTTCTTGTGTCTGTTCGTCTGTCTGTCTGTAATTTTCAAAAAAAATTATATGACCTTATTGAAAGAATTATTTATGGACAACAAATTTCATTTGAAAGAAAAATCTATGTTCAATTTTAGAGTTGTAGGAAAACGCTGAAAAAATTCAAACTTTTCCAATTTTCGAAAATTCAGAGTTTACAGTGGACATAGGACGTATGTCGCCTTTATAAGTGTATTTTACTCTATTCTTAGAAGAAATTTAAAGAAAAAAATTTGGGGTCGTTTTTGAGAAACTTTTGAAAATGACCGACGGCTTCATGTAATGTACCCTCAAATTTTAAAGAATGATTTTTAATATCTCAATGTTTCAACTAGAATCACATCGACAAGGGATTCTTCAATTTGGAAAGGATCGTACGATCTGTTTAGGCGATAGTAGTGTTCACAGATGGACGGAGAGACGGACAGACGCAGACAGACTGACGTTTTGCTTTCAATTGGTGTTTTGGCATCA
This sequence comes from Teleogryllus occipitalis, assembly GCA_011170035.1. Taxonomy (NCBI): domain Eukaryota; kingdom Metazoa; phylum Arthropoda; class Insecta; order Orthoptera; family Gryllidae; genus Teleogryllus; species Teleogryllus occipitalis. Next base: position 889 of record BLKR01011924.1, on the reverse strand, counting down.
AAGACCCACAAAACAGGAATTATGGTTACATCACATGTTAGAGACTTTTTCTCTTAATTTAGTAACTAGATTTATCCACTCCTTTGTTTTCAGGACCCGGCAATACATTTTTTCTGCTGAAAATTAGCCGATTTTTTTCGCCGATTTTTTTCGCGGAGCATTACATAACTTTCTCTATACTACGTATATTACTCCGTATGTATGTGCGTATACGAGAAAGTAAAAAGTTACGTAATTCTACGGAGGAAATCGGCTAATTTTCGACACAAGAAACTAGTTTCCAGGCCCTGGTGTCAAGAAAAGTGGATAAATTCAGTTGATAAATATAGAATAAAATCCCTTTAGCATGTGGTGTAGCCAGAAGCCAGGTTTGGTGGGTAGTAAATACAAAAAAAAAAGATTAATGGTAAAACGTATTTTCTTCTGTGAACAATGCTAGCGGCTAAACTGTTCAGGCAATTTTCTCCAAAGTTGATATTCCGCAAGCGATCCGACTGATGTCGAGCCCTCCTGAATTTCAAATCAATATTTTATTTTTGGATGGTACTCTACAAGAAGCCCCTGAAACATTATCAAAAATTAAAAAAATGGCATGAAAGTTTCTGGTTAAATTGTATTGCCGGATGGCGTAATGGACGCTATAAGACGATGGCGGAGATGATTTTCGTTCATATACGTAATTTTTCCAAAAATGCAACAAAATGATTTTTTTCGGCGTTTTCCTACAACTTAAGTATTGAAGATAGTTTGTTTCCTTAATGAAATGTGTTCATCAAAAACAGATCTTCAAATATTCCTTTCAAATAATCAGTCCTTTAAAATAGTTCACGTACAGTTGTTTAAAAATATAAGTACTTTAGATAATTTTACAATTTTTGAAATAGCAAAT
>BLKR01011923.1:0-25726 GCA_011170035.1 Teleogryllus occipitalis | reverse complement strand
ATAGAATTTTTTGTAAAAAGTTGTCGCTACAAATATCTGCTTGGAGCCATGTTCTTAATTTCTAATTGTGGCTTCTTTTGCAGGAAGATGTCAATAATTTGTAAACATATCTTCCCAAAGTTGCTTGGAAATTACCTAAACAGACAACACCATTAACCGTATAAAACTCGTGCTATTCTCAAAAACATTTTTTACTCTAATATAAATACTTACCTCACAGGTAAGTATTTATATTAGAATAAAAACAGATATTCTTGTTGCTTGCCGCTTTGCTCCACAGATACGTATACATCTCACTGCTAAGCTTGTTTCCCTGTAATCCTATTTTTACCGTTGAAATACTTTCGTACACAGTTTTGGAGCGTTCTTTCTCAAACTTGCCTTTTAAACTTTTCTCCGCGTAAGCAATTCTGGTAGGTCCTGACAGGTATCGATGTATCGCGCACACTTTTCCTTGGCTCACGATTAGCAGCTCCTGTTGATGCAGATGCAGGAGGAACTTATACAAGGTCATGGATTTCCTCCTCTTCATCACAGAACTAAGTATGTAACTGACATTTTCTTTGGGGAAGTCTGAGTGTACTGTCATCTGCTGGTGTACTCAAATCAAAAGAATCGATAGTAACAGTATCACCCAGAGTTTTTGGACTATCGGTAGACATATCCATTGTAACTGTGTTCTCAAGCAAGGTATTTGTGTCAATGTGAGGACGCATTATTGTTATGCTCATAATGGCGGCTAGTGGATTTTTCTCTGGTGACTGGTGCGTCAACCAAATTAAAACTCGGAAAATACATAGTAAAGTAAATATCTCACCTTAGTATTTACTTGTAGTGGAGTTCCATCCTTCGTTATGTCACTCGCAAACTTGCCTATCACTTATAATTTCTCTTACCATATTCTTCTCAGTTGAGAATATTCCTAATACTGATAGTCTGTTGTGACGTCGTGATGTGAGTGAAACACAGACAAGGAATTTTTATGTACAGGTTTATTTACGTTTACTATACAATATTTATACTCCTCTGGAAACTACCGCTGCACTCCACACTACAGTTCCTCAGTGCACGCCCCAGCGTGCTGCCCGGCGCCACCCCAGCATGCTAAATCTTAGCGCTGCTCCTGACTTCCGTCTCGTGGTAAAACGCCACACCTCGCAAGCCTGCGATACCCCCCCCCCCCGGATTACAAAAGTGCCTCCGCGGTTCGTCTGAAACACGAATGCCGCTGGCAGTTGTCTACATCAGCCTCTCTCGCGAGGAATCACGTGAGAGACCTCCCACGCTGAACACCCGCGGTCCGCGTCACGTCATTACTGAGTTTTGGAGTACTGGGGCAGGTCGCAAAGTGAGGCCCTTTGCCAGTTGCATGCCGAGCTGTCCTCACACCATTCCGCTCTGGCTAACGCCAGGGTTCCCAGACAAACCCCGGGCGGCCTGCACTCTCCCAAGGCGGCAGAGCTCCGGTGGCCCCGCCAGCCCGGCGCCTGGACCAACCCCTCCCCCTCGCCGGCCACGCGCCTTGTGCAGTCTGATGAGCAAGATGCTATGGCGTTGCACTGTCTTCCTCCATAAACTTTCGTAAAAAAGATTTTATTAACTTAAAAGATGAAAAACATCTTTCAGTTTCACTTTCGTGGGCAATGTTACTAGAATCTTCAGTACTTTCTTTATTTGTTTAACAGCAATAGTATCAAGTCAATACGAATTTGGAAAATTAAGAGTTTTTAAACAACCCAGACCCAAATAGTAGTCTGACTTTTGATAATTCCGGTCTTGAGTAGACATTTTTTAATCCGTGGGGTTCATCACAAAAATTGTCAATGTCTTCAATGAGCAGTCTTTTCCTATAATACTCATACTTTTCAGCCTGGAACAACTTTTCTCCCGATAGGTGACTTTAGAATTTAAAATGTTCTTTTACTTCAGTTACCCAATGCAGTCTCGTTGCTACAGATAAATATGGTCCAATGTTTCCACTTACGGTACGGTTTTCGAAGCTGGCTGCTCTTGTGTTTCTTCTGAAGATGATGACCGTCTAATTTGAAAACTGGAGACGATTACGAGACAAGCATGTAATCCAATATTTCAACTGCCAAGGAAGGGGAGGGGGATTTATAAATACATCGGAATGTCTAAAATTTTAAGTGGAACTGTTTTAATTAATAAACTATAAACATTCGTCAAAGAAAGCAATACTAGTTTCAATTTATTGTAGCAGTATATAAGATGTCTGCATGAGGCATGTCATCGTGAAGGAAATTCAACCAGAATTGAAAAGTATCATCGTTCAGCCACTTACCTAATCCAGACCCTACGTTGTTTCCGCATTGTAGGTTTTTCCCATCCCAGATTGAATATTTTGAAAAATAATTTGAACTAATCTTGAACGAGAATTCCACCTTGTATCGCATGCAGAGGTATTCTAACGCCAATGTTTACTCTAATGTGGCTGTTCTATCAGGCGAGTTTGGAAAAAAAAACCCTCTCGGGTTGGCAAAAAATATTTTAACACTGGAAATGTTAGCTGAAGCCTTTTCTGAGAGTTTGTTAAGCTGATTTTTTTATATAAATATTTATTTTCCATTCGGATGTACATAGTTCAGTAACATTTTACTATTTCATATGTATTGCTGGCTTACAGCTATTCTTATTTCCTAAACTTGAAAAGTAACTAACTACGGGAAGGGGAAAATAAGTTTAGGAAGGCGTTAAAACGGTAACGGTTTTTTATGCGTGTTGGAGTATGGTCTGCTGAGGCCAGGTTGTAGTGGATGGCGTGTGGTATTGAGTTGATATTTGAATAGAATGTATTGGGCTATGTGTTTGGAGACGGAAGTTATATTCAATTCTTTGTGTATTTGTTTGTTGGATATAAACCATGAGCGTGGGTTGCTAATTGGAGAAATCTATTTTGTATTATTTGTAGTTTATTTATGGTAGTAGCAGATGCGTTAGTCCAGACAGGGCATGCGTGTAACATTAAGGGTCTGATCATGGATTTATATAAAGTGATGGCATTATCTATTGATAGGCAGCTTTTGGTGTTTATTAAAGGTTTTAATTGTGCTATTTTGCATTTTGCGTATTGGGTTTTGTTGTAATATGGGAATTCCAGTTCAGTTTTGTGTCCAAGTTTAGCCCAAGATATTTGACTGTTTGGCAGTTAGAAGTCCATGGAATTCTGTTGTTGCTTATTGTAAAGGGGAAAGGAGTGTAGAATTGCTTTAGTGAGAATATTTTAGCTGTAGATTTTGTAGGGTTTAGTTTAATTTTCCAAATTGTTGACCAGTTCTGCCTAGATGTTGTTGAATTTTTTCACTAATAGTTTTAATTGATTGGTTGGATTTATAAATTACCGTGTCATCTGCAAATTGTGCTATATGGGTCTGGTTTGTAGTTGGTATATGTGACGAGTAAATGTTGAATAGAGTTGGTGAAAGTGGGGATCCTTGCGGTAGGCCTGCTTGTATTTTGCGGGGGTTTGAATTGTGCTTTTCTACTGTCACTGTGAATGTTCTGTCTGTTAAAAAATGTTTTATGATATTGACCAAGTATAGTAGGCTTCCTATTGATTGCAGTTTGAATAGTAGGCCTTGGTACCAAACTGTCAAAGGCGTGTGATATGTCCAGAGAAGTTGCTATAGTTTTTATCTTGGAATGCTGAATGGATATGCTCTGTTAGCCTAAGAAGCTGAAGTGAAGTGGAAACTTGGTTAATGAAGCCAAACTGATGTTTTGGTATGTTTTGTGTTTTGTCCAAATAATTTTTTAATCTTTTAAGAATTAGCTTCTCTAAAACTTTTGACAGAGTTGGTAATAAGCTGATTGGTCTATAACTTTCTGGGGCACTGTGATTTTTGTTTGGCATGGGGACAGGAATAATTTTTGAGTTTTTCCAAAGTATTGGGTAGTACCCAATTCTGAATATTGAGTTGTAGATATTATTTATGAAGGTTATTGTTGGTGTGGGTAGGTTTTTTAGAATTTTATTGTTGATATTGTCGTGTCCAGGGGCTTTTTTGAGGGGGAGGTTCTTTATTATATTCTTAAGTTCATTTGGTGAAATGTATTTTATTTTTTGTGGGACATTATAGTTCGGAGCGGAAACAGAATTTTCAATTTTTATATGTTCTGGGTGAGCAGGAGTGTTATTAAGTGTGAAGGTACTTTCAAAGTAATCAGCTAATACTTCGGCTTTGTCAATAGGAGAAAATGTTTTGCCAGTGGGTGTGTTTATCGGAGGGATGGTGTTTTGTTTTTTATTTTTGTTTTGTAAATTTCTAGAGTGAGTTGTTGGTTGTGCTTAGTGATTTGATTAAGGAGCGACGGTGTTCCTTAATTCCTTTTTTGGTTATGGCATTTAATCTGTTAAGTTCTTTTTTTAATTGGGGATTTCTATTGTTGTTCCAAAGTCTTCTTGTGCTGTTTCTGGTTTTTATTATGGTTAATATGGGGTCTGGTAACTTAGATTGTGTTTTTGATTTATTATGTACTATTTTATTTGGTTGTTGAACGATAGCACTGATTATTATGTTGTTTAGTAATGCTATTGAACTTTCTATTTCTAAAGGGGTTTTTAGATTTTTGAATTTGGGAGTTTTGATTATTAAGGTTTTCCTGAATTATCTCCAGTTGACATTGTTAGTATTTAATATGGGGGTGGGTATCTGTGGGGGTGGATGTTGATGAGTGGAGATTATTATTGGAAGGTGATCAGATTCAAGTTTGTGTAGTACAGTGGAATAAAATGTGGTGTAATCGTTGGTGATTGCAATGTCTAATATATCTGGTAGTTTATTTGTGTCGTATGAGTAGTAGGTTGGTTCTGTGGGAGTTAATATGTGTAATTTTAGGTTCGTTATTATTTTTTGCAAGTTTTTGCCGGCGTTGGTAGTTGATCTGCATCCCCAGTTGGTGTTTTTGGAGTTTAGATCACCTATGAGTAAGGTAGGGGTGTTTTGATTAAATAGCACAGTTATTTTTGTTTCTTGAATTTTTTTATGCGGTGGCTTGTATGCTGTAATGATGGTTAATACTCTGTTGTTTAGAGGAAATTTTATTGCGACCATTTCTAATCCCGGAGTGATGGGTAAATTTGCTTTTGTGTAAGGTACTGAGTTTTCGACAAGGATGAGCACACCTCCCCCATTAGCATTGTTTCTATCAGATCATAACCATGTTGTAACCGGGCATATTGAATATCATGCGGGATTTGAGGTGTGTTTCAGTTATGCACGCTATTTTGATTTCTTTGACTTTAAGGAAGTAGACCAATTCGGTTGTTTTTTTTTTTTTGTTGATTATACTGTTGGCGTTCCAATTTAGCAAGTTAAATTTGTTATGGAGCTGTGTGGCCATAATTCCTATTGAAATAAGACGTGAGTGAATTTTGTATGTTATTGATAATGGTTGGAATGATAGTATTGATTAAATTAATTATGTATGTTGGAAGAGTTGTTTATTGTGTGCATGGAAGAATTATCATTATTATTGTTGTTACGGTTATCATTGTTTTGACGTGTGTTTGCTTGATTCTTGTCGTGGTTTGAGTTCCTATTTGCTATATTTCTTACATGGGTGAAATTTTGAATATTGCTAGTGATAGGTAGGCCAGGGAAATTTTGAGAGATCATATTTAACTGGTTGTGGTTTTTTTGTTCAGTATTTGAACGTCCTTGCTGATCAGTTTTTGGGGTGGTTTCTGTGAGCTTTTTGTAGTAGGAACATTCCTCAGATCTCGTATCCGCGCGGTGCGAATCGTTGCAGTTCTTACAAATAGGAGGGTTTTCTTTTTGGGGGCAATTTACAGAGTAATGATCTTTTGCGCAATAAATACATGCTATGTTGTGGTTGCAGTTATTTTTAGTATGCCCGAAATATCGACATCGAAGGCATTGGATAGGGCCTTTGGCTTTGCGCGTTTTTTTCTGGTTTGACAATCAAGTTACAAATTTGCTTTATTTGTAGTACACTGTCTATGTTTTGACTACCGTCGAACTCGGCTGCCACTACCGGAATGGGGATGTTGTCTTTGTACAGTCTGGTTACACTAATTAGCGATGGACACTTTACCTTGAGAAATTCATATATTTCTTTCTGGGTTATTGATGGATGAAGATTCTTAAACACTATGGAACATTTTTTGTTGGCTGGGTCCTTATAAGTGTGGAATTTTCTGTTCGTGCTAATTAGATATTTTATTGCTAGTCTAAAGTCTGCAATAGTTTTGAAAAGCACTTTAAGTTTGTTGTTGACAATGGCCGAAGTAAACTGGTTAGTTATTTTAATCTTAATTGAATTCAGCAACATTCTGAATGTGGGCTACAAGGATGGGTAGTATTTTAACAGTAGAGTTGAAATGGTCATTATTTTGTTCATTAATGAATATAAATCTGTTGTCCTCGCGATCATCACTTTCTTCGCCGAGCACGGAGAATCTGTTACCAGTAGGTACGTTATATTGTTGTTCGGTGGGATTTGTTGAGTTTACACTCGGATTGTCACCGGACAGATTCATTTTCTTATTCTTGGTATCACTTTCACTTTCACTGACTGGCCTTTTCTGCGATTGAGGCGGTGGTGGTTGTGTTGATGACGCGTTGTTCTGGCTGAGCAAAGCAGGGTTGATGCTGCCCTCGGAGCTGGTCGGGAGTGGCGTTGATGCGAGGGTTGTGTCCATGGCCTCGCTACTTGCTGGAGACGGCAACGCTGAAGAAAACTCACTGTTGTCACCGTTATGGACTATGCGCAGGGCTTCGGATATTGTTTGCCCTGTGCTTGGGTTAATGGCATAAGCCATATACTTTTCCCTAACTAGTGTTCAGATGATACTGAACACAGACGTAAACTATAACCAGAGTTCACTGGTGTACTACCGTGCCGGGGCTGGCGTGGCCTGTCCGGCGCGGAGCGATATCGTCTGGAACGATAGTAGCTGCTAACGGAGCGACTGCTCTGGCCCGCAGCTGAAGCGAGAATGTTAAGCTGATATGCATAGCAGTAAATGTAATGTGCCTTCTTGTAGACATGTCGCTTTCTAAATGTCGTCTGAATCCTGAAGCTCTATCCTGAGTTTGTGATAATTTTTCGACACAATCGTGTAAGAGTGGTAGAAGTTCATTCAAAATGTATTCTGAGATGCCCGTTCATTATAGGTTTCTACATTAAGAAATCCCCAATATCGCTCGTATATCGTTCCCTTCGACTTGTATCGAAATACTATTACTATCTGAATGCAAGAAGAGACGGAAGTATCGTCAAGTAGAACTCAACGGAAGTAGAGTCGGAAGTGTCGTCAACCATGCAGTCTAAGTCTTATTTAGTCAGTTATAAACTACAAACTTGTATTATCTTAGAAATGCCTTTAAATACTTCTTGTCAAAATTGTCATTGTGGCTACCTAACAAAGGATCAAGATATTTGCTGTATTCTATAATTTCTAAAAATACGCCTGTTGCCTGAACTACTTGATTCATCATGACCTCGAAGTGGCAGGATCAAGGCTCTACCATCCGGTAAGCCTTTTTACTGAATGGCGGTACCAAATAGATGCAGCAGCAGCCAGACACCATTTGAATGGCAAATTTGCGCGGGAGTTTGAATTAAAGCCATCTTTCTTGACGTATCTAAACCGTCTGAATTTAGCTCAAAGATAGAATTGCCGCTCTCTGTGCAGTGACATTGACCGGGAAATCCTAGGATTCGAGTCCCGACAGTGGTGAATTTTCGATACTTGCTATATCTGGTCTAATTCAGTCGGCGCCTGTTCTGGTCGGGTCGGTAGTTTCTCGTGATTTCTCCTACCAATACTCGAGTAGTGGACTACCATAACCATCGGATCAATATTTATTATAAACATAAACAACTTTCTTTAATATTGCCCAGAAGACCTGGACTACAGACCATCCAGTCCTGGTGTGGCATTTGAATTATATTGGAATTTTTTTGGTAGGTCAGCCCCTTTAAAACCCATATTCTATAACTATTCACATTTTATAAATAATAGTTAAAATGAGAACAGTTTGAATGATTGTAAACAGCCAAAAGCACAAAACCAAAATATCATTCAAATTGTAAATTACAGCAAGACTCATTTCAACAAAAATAAAAGAATCGTAACATAACAATTGAATTATAACACATTTTGATTCATTACATAGGCACCAAATGATTGAGAAAGTCTACTGAATAAATGATTTTCATTCACCAGAAAGTTAGAGGAATAGATTGGTCAGAGGAAAATTACCTTACGTCATTCCTTTTATATGCTCTTCTATGACATAATTATTTTTGTAGTGTGTGCCCTAAGGATTTAGTGGGAGTTTATCCCAAGACGGAAATCATTATACTTGTTCTGTAATATAAGAGGTTGAATTAATTTATATTTAAATTATTTCCACTGTAAAAAAAACAATTCTGTGCATAAAATGACTTGCTTTCAAATTTTGTAGTTGACTAGGTATTTCTATATACTGATTTTTGCATTGGTTTAATAGAATAAACGAGTACTAAAAGCAAATACTTCTCTCTTGTAGAAAGTCACTTCCTTACCATTTGAGCCTAGTACAATAATTTGGTTGCAGGATAGGATAAATAAATAAGTTCAAATAAAAAAGAATTGGTTCAGAAACAGAACAGATTTAGTGAGTTGCTGCCGAATATTTTTTATGCAGCTGACTATTACGTAGTTTTCCCATAAGATGGCACCTTACATCAACATACCCTTTAACAATTTTCCTCGTCAAGATAATTCGAAGATACTCTGGGAATACATTTTTTTTTAATGTGTTCATTTAACTCTTGAAATACATTTTCTGAAGCAACACGACGTTGCACATTAATTATCTTTTGAAGAAAATTTTGGGAAGAGTGCCCCTTACTAATTTGACAGAAATGCCTTAAAAGTTTTTCAGTTTGTGTGCAAACTCTATTAACACTTTTTGATGATATTGTTAATCCACCATTGTTTTTTTAAGAATGAACTCATTATTTTCAATATTATTTACATCATTACATAATAAAGAATGTATGCATGATAAACAAGTAAATGTTTTCTGTATTTTCTTGACAACAAATCCTGCTTCTACATACACTGCAATGTTTACACAATATTCATTCCTAGTGTCTGGCAACACTAAAGTCATCACTACGGTTGATCCTAAGGTTCACTTAAATCGACTTCGAAGTGTTTCAAATATCACTGGATCATGCACTTTTGTTTTTGACCACGACAGTAATGCTGTTTTGTCCGAAGGCTGACAGTTTTCTGACGGGGATTTAATCCCAATTTCATTTTTTATTAGAGAGGCTCACCATGCAGTCCGAAATTGTAAATACGATGGATTGTTGTTTCAACCCAATCGTCCCCTAATCATTGAAAAATAGATTTCCATGTGATCTTGGCTAAACTTGTAAGTTGCCAAATCAACTCTCCATTGATACACAAGTCTTTAAAAAGTCCTTGAAAACTTCTAATAAGGCAAACAAAACCAATAACACCAGTTTTTCTAGGGCTCTCTCACACAACTGCCCAGATGAAGTTTTTATCCCAAGAATATAAGTTTCTGTGTGTTTTTAGAAAATTCATCCACTTATTTTCCTTTTTTAGAACAGCTTTCTATCCTTTTGCAAAAGGATTTTGTAAATTACATACATCAAAGAGCCTGTCAAAAAGAGAACAGATTTAGCTGTTGCTGCAGCCCCTTTGAATTCTACATGTTTTATATTATTTCCTAAATACTCTAAAGCGTTGGCAACTGAATTACTCAAAACCGACAACAAGATGTACCTTCATTTTCTGGGTTTTGAAAGTCACATGATTTTCTTTAATTTTGTTTTCTAGACTCAGACTTTGCTTTTTTTATCATTGTGAAGTTTTTCAGTATATTGCCAAGGTATTTTGTCACAATTTGAGCCTTTAAGAATTTTCATATCACCAAAACTATTTCTAATCAGCTTTAACATATGACATGCATCTAAAATTATATAAATATTTTTACTAGAGACAGGATTTATGAAACCAACTATTTCACCATCTATTTCAGTGATAAATCTGCACCCAGTTCACTTGCCAAAGATAAATTGCTGTCCAGTCCATCAAATGTTAAGGCTATGACTTAAACCCCACAATCCTCCAGCTTATGGATAGCTGTAACTCCAATACATGCCTTGTCGGAAGCCCCGACTTACTTTATCATAAAGTAAGCAATGGGAGTTTTCCACGAACTGTTAATGGCTACTAGCATCAACACAAGCACTTCTTTTGCCACCTGACATTCACTTTCCTCTACACTACCAGGATCAAAATACTTCACAAATCGTGATCCATCCCATTCTATTGCTTTTCTTACACACATTTCGTGGAAAGCAATTGTTCCAAACACTTTCCCTTCTTTACGCCTGGCCACTCTGGGCTTTATTGCTGAGAAAGCCTCTGCAGAGAAACCTGGTTTACCCCCTATGCTACTATGTAATGTGGAAAGATATGGTAGACAACTTTGTAAAACGGACCTAACATATCGATAAGCAGCAGGCGAATGAAAATGTAAAGTTAAGAACATAGTATTGGGAGTTGTTTGATGAAACTATTCTATTAAAAATCTCTCTTGTAACGTCAATAAAACGTGTTTAGTGCCTCACTAGCTTTTTCAGACAAGCTTTTCACTTTTCAATTTGTCTAAAAGTTCCGTCAAATTATTAATTTGCCTCTCTTGCCTCCTACACTTTGCAACAGCACTACACAACTGCTTTCTCACTTGCTTTATACGGTCATTTTTTTCTTTCAATCACAACATTGAGCTTTCTCTTAAGAGAATTTGGACTCTTGGGTACATTATTATGTTCTTTCTCTACATTTTCTATGGATAATTCAGGAGGAAAATTATTATAATTTCCTTCACTGTAGCTCTTTTCCAGTTGTGGTTTTCTCGTCTTGACTGCCTACAAAATAATTGTTTACGATTATCCAACTACCACTCCAAATAGCAAGCGTACGAAACAAAACAATATGTGTGGCGTCGTGGAAGTAAGCACACAGACATGAACGGTATATACAGGTTTATTTACAAATTAAAATTCTCCATTGAATGTACTCCCGTACACAAGTTCAGATATTTCCCAACCGCCATCCGCGATCGTACCTCCAATTTTACCAGAGAGGCCCTCTCGAGTGAACGCCTCAACCGCGCCACTCATGTGACATTCGTCACCTGTAAGTTTTGCGCAAAGCGCGAGAGCTTCGGAATAAAAAAAAAAACAGTGTGAGCACCTCGGCCTTTCTTTATACCCGCCGGCTCACCCTCACCTGGCCACCGTTTAACTGTGAGAGGTAGGTTTGCATACTACCACGTGACAACCTAGCTGCTGGACAAGCAAGCCAGAGTCCACCTTGTTCTAAAATTATCTGCACCCCAACGCTCTTAGCAACTCAGTTCTAAGGTATGCAAGTCTTCAGCGTCCCCTCCCCGCAGGGCAGCCAACGTGACGCTACGTGTGTTCTTGTCACAGCCACAAAACCAGGAAACTGTCTTACAACGAAAAATCAATTTTTCGAGTCAATTCTCTACGACCCTTGCAAGCCGACTTTTAGTTGAATATCTGATTTCGAACAGGAACACTGATTTCGAGGAATTCGCGAATAGGAACACTGATATAGCATCCAGACGCATGTGGGAACGACGGCGCAACACATCGCGAGCGGAAGGCTCGAGGGCTCAACCTTACTGCACCCCAGTTCCGCAGCGTGGGGAAGGGGAAGCGCGGCCTTGGTTGTCATGGCAAGCCAGGTTAAGGGCTCATTTTGCAGAGCCCCAGCCGGGCAGCTGGGGGCACCATGGAGCTATTAATTGGGGGGTGGGGCAACTTGTGTTTAACGTAGGAGAGCATGTTGAAGAAGCAGAAATTTATGTTCGACAATATTTGAGCACTCCTCAATAAATTATGTACTTAGTAGATTTAAATAACCATATAGATTAATATAAAAGACAGGAAGAGCGACGCTCTTAGGCTCGAGCCACCCCTGCTCAGTCTTGAACTGTCAGTTTGAGTTTCCTGAGAACTACAATTAAACGTTCAATACGAACTTGTGTACATACATCTTGAAAGCTACATTTTCTCTGTTTGCTGTCCATGAGAATCTATTTCGAAATAACACTGTACTGAAACATTCACACACGTACTTTTTGACGCTTGCCGCTCCTGGCAGGTGCATCCGAAGGACCCTTCGCAGAAGGGTCGGAACCCTTCCCCTATCCAAGTCCTTGCCAATTATGGCCGCTTGGTAGTGACCTTGGGGCGCGTGGTGTAAAGAGCCACGTTCGCGGAGAGGCTACCTGGCGGTCCTCTTGACTACTCACTGTGACGAGACTTGTCAGTAATGGCAAATGTAATGGATATAAACGGAGGATTCCTCAAGTGCACGCGCTCCGTGCTCTTGTAGGGGCTTGGAGGTGCGTTGCGTGAATGTAGTCTCAACAAATTCAGTAAAAAAATAAATTACATCGTTTCAAATGCATTCGTCATACCATATATTGGATGGTCTTTAGTACTGGATGTTCAATTTGTGTGTAAAATTATCCTTGTGTGCTGTGCTGGAAATAATGCGAAAAGTATATGCACCTAGTTTCTGTTATGTAACAAATGTTCATTTTAACGTGTGCCAGGAAAGTCTCCGCACTGTGGCTCTTATTAATAATTGCAATTATCTTCATAGCAATCAGAACACTGGAAAATAAGTGAAGGTAACAATACGTCCAGCATCTGTTATGTATGTGTGCAGTACACAATTTAGGTTTTCATTTTTTACAAGCTGCAATTTGTGCTATCAACATAATTTCTATGCTAGTACTCTTACCAGCCAGTGGAGAGACTTTCCTGGCACACAGTATGATGGCTAGTGTTGTTAGAGGGAATCGTGTTAATTTTAAGCAAGAATGTATTTAGATTGTATTGTTCACAGTACATTTATGCATGTGGCTGTATCATAGATTAAATCTATTCATTAAATCAACAATCAATTCAAGAGCACTTGTTCCACATTGTAGTACCTACATCTTGAAAGCTACATTTTCTGTTTGCTGCCCATGAGAATCTATTTCGAAATAACACTGTACTGAAACATTCACACACGTACTTTTTGACACGTGCCGCTCCTGGCATGTGCATCCGAAGGACCCTTCGCAGAAGATACACAAACATCAACTGATGTTCAAGTTTCAAATATTAATTTCGAATGGCATGGCAAGACACTTCTTTTAAAAATTTACATCAAATAAAAATTCGTGTGTCCTTTCGACACAAAACTTTTTATTGTATAAGAAAGCTTCTTTTGAGCGTTGTAAATGTATCGATACACCAACAATTCATGTTGTATTTTATCATTTCATTTTTCTCTGTTAACAAAAAATGGTGTCAATGTCAATGCCTCTCAAGCTGGATTATTTGCAATTTCAAAATGGTTTTTAGTTATATCACATTGCTATTCAGTGCTCCTTGATTTATTTACATAAAATACTTTCCCAAACTACATGCCTAATATTTATTTAATTAATGTTTCCAACAGTAATCTCTCAAACCTTTTACAAATAAGCAACATTAATGTGTATTGGGTGAAATGGTTTAGGAGATACTTACTCCTACCTACCATTCAATGCAAACGAATTTGTGATGTATCCAATTTTGAAGATGGGGGCTACCTCATTTTCAATGCAATATGCTGAAAGAGGGAAATTTTTCCATTTGTTAACATTTCTGTATTATAAGTAATAATTATAATAAACGATGTAAGATAATTGTAATTTATAAATAAATTGTGAGTTATTTTTATATCCTTTTTTCTATTGCTGGCTTTGACCAATGAATTGAACTCCTTATTTTATTTCACTTCAAAATGAATGTGCCTGTGATAAAGAGCCTCTTGTAAATGTATAACATGTTCTAGAACAAGTAATCAAGAACAAACCTACTAGTTAGATCACTCCAAAGACATTCTTTACCATATCCTTTCCTGAATTGTTATAGGAAGAACTCAACTGCATTCATTCCTGCCTCAAAAATGGTTAACATATAGTGGGACCTTTGATTCAATGAATCTTAGCCCTTATCGCTAGCTTCATGTTACACACTAAGCCACTAAAAACCATCATTTATCTTCCTTTGTGTTTCTAGTGACACCGTCTTCACAAACAAGAGATCCCATCGCAACACCATCCATCATCCTATAATATGTATTATTGTACACTAAATATCCACTTACAAAAATACACTTAAAAAAAGGTTGTACCAGCATAAGTATAATCTGAAGAAAGACTCCCCCTCTTGTGCACTTGCTCAACATACAAAATCCACTGGCCATTCATTTAAATTTCATGAAACTCAGATTTTGGACAAAGAAAATAATTACAAAACAAGATCTATTAAGGAAATGATACACATCAACAAACACAATACCGTTAACAAAAAAACAGATACAGAGGGTTTTAGTAAAATCTATGTCAATCTCATTAACTAACATGATAATTCCCACAAATCCAATTCCAATTATTTGGAATATTATTATATTATTATATATTATTTGGAATTACACAATATTCTGATTAATCTGTTAATTGTAAATTGGTGCACTTATATATAAATTATATAGATAGATTGGGGAAAAAAAATATATATATATATATATATATATATATATATATATATATATATATATATATATATATATATATATATATTGAGATATACAAATTTTCTCTCTACTTTAATATCTTGCAAAGATCTTAGAGTCCGGCTTGCTGGGTCAATGGGTCACGATATATTATAATCCTTATTACCTTTATAAGGGATTATAGGATCCGCAGACTATACAGCGCTGCTGGGAATCTGAAATAGAATGATTCTAATTCCTAGTTCATTACTGTTTGGATTGACTAAATGAAAGATCACTTTCTTTTCTAAAAAACAAAATTTAACAAAGTTTATTGTTACCTTTTTGCAAACAATATAGTGAATTTAATAATGATTTTGATGTTAGGCCTTTTATTAAGATATCTTTGAATTTAGAGTTTTATACCGCGGTTAACTTATCTATTCTTCGTTGATGTCCCTCGAAGACTTCTCAGTCGAAATATCTTGCGAGCTTGCCGTAGTCCAAAGTTCCAAGAAATCCTCTTCTGCTCCTATCCAAGATGGTGTCAAACTATCAAAATTATCAGTCCCGATTACGTCCTATGACATAGTCCCGAAACCTATAACTCAATCACCACTCCCGACAAAGTACCAATTTACGCATCAATATTACTTCCACATGCAATATCTGCAATATTATTTACTGTCCTTAAACTTTCACGATCTGAAAACCCGACTCTGACTATTTGCACTCCACTCGCTCCCTCTCACGACCTACGATCCGTTCAGACACCCGATGCCGGTCAGAATATGAATCTTCCTGCTTGATTCACCCCTCGAAGCTTCGTATTAAACTCCCTTCTTTTTTTTCATAACATTTGACCGTCCTTCTCTCACCCAGCCAATCCATGCGTTCGTTATATTTTGGTGTAGCTGACCTTTCGATCGTCTAAACTTCTTAATGCATATTCCACCATATAGTCTTTAAATAAATGTTAGTTTATTTTCATGTGACATATCGGTATGTCACATATATATATATATATATATATATATATATATATATATATATATATATATATATATATATATATATACAATTAATGAATTATTGTCTTTTGTGAAATTAGTGTTAGCCTGTTCATATCTATATGCCTGTATATTTTTTAGTTTTTAAGGTTGTATTATGTATATTCATATCCGGTTCTTTTGTTTTGGTGTTGTTCACAATATAAGAGTAATAATAATAATAATGTGATAATTATCTTACAAGAAAGTAGAAATAACAATCTGTAATTATATATCACTTTAATGTAGAATTTTTTTAAGTAAAAAAATAGCACATTTTCTAATTTAAATTAATTGTAAACTCGCACCGGAAGCTAGCATGTACCTCACTCAGGCATGATATTTATTCACTTCTCACCACCCAACATCATGCTAGTATCAGTCATGCTGTGTGTTGGTGTGGTGAGGGTGATGTTGTGTCCCTCATTGCATGTGAGATGCCGGAGATGGAGGATGGTGCAGAGAATGGGTTGAGTTGTTCTTGATGTTGCAAGGTATGTAATGTTTATGTTATAGATATAAAGGAAATTTGTAAATATTTTGTAACTTAGCTAAAAATTGTTTCTCATACGTGTGTTTTTTTTTGGTAACATTATTCATGAACAGTGTGGTTTTCATTTTCTTTTATATTAGCCCTGAGGATGGAAATAAAAGTTTCCGAAACGTTGGCAAAAACTAGTGTAAAAATTTTTTTCTGACCAAGCCCCGTTAACCTGCTATTCAAATCTTCATTTATGGTCGTTAAGAACTCTTCATAATAAATAAGTAGGATGAAGTAGATACATAACGTATGAATGATTATTGTTGAACTGTGTTACCGGTGACCATTTTTCTCCTTTTCAAGTCATTGTTTTCTTGCTTTAAAAATTTTTCATTTACCTTCTTGTAAGTAAATTGAAATAAATACGTTGCAGATAATTAAGTAGTAAATATTAAAATATATAAATTATTCGTGAACTATGTTACAGGTGTCCATTTCTTCCATTTTTTTTTTCAGTACGTGTTTTCTTGCTTTGAAACCGTTTCAGTTACCTTCTTGTAAGTAAATTGAAATAAAGTAGTTGAAGATAATTAAATAGTAAATAATAAAATGTATCAATTATTCTTGAACTATGTTACAGGTGTCCATTTATTTTTTTGTGCGCGCAAAATACGGCTTAGAGACGGTTTTCCTCTTTTCAGTATATTTTCAATATTTCTTATTCTTATGAACGTTTTTGCGAATTTCAAGAAAACGAAGCCTCAGAGAGAAAAATGATCTTCACCATTGTAATCGCCATTAAATTTCGAGTTAGGACGCTAGTTTTCAGAAGTTTCGTTGTCCGGTCGAAATTTGAAAAGTTCAACAGGGGGGGTATAGTGAATTTTCCCATTTTTCAGGATTGGTTTTAAACGCTCATATCTCCTAAACTAATGCGAATTAAGCAATTCTAAGCGCACCGGCGCGTTCACGAGAGTGAGTAGATTCAGAAAATGTCATTTGTCTCAATCAGAAGCAAAATACGGCTAAGAGACGGTTTTCCTCTTTTCAGTATATTTTCAATATTTCTTATTCTTATGAACGTTTTTGCGAATTTCAAGAAAACGAAGCCTCAGAGAGAAAAATGATCTTCACCATTGTAATCGCCATTAAAATTCGAGTTAGGACGCTAGTTTTAAGAAGTTTCGTTGTCCGGTCGAAATTTGAAAAGTTCAACAGGGGGGGTATAGTGAATTTTCCCATTTTTCAGGATTGGTTTTAAACGCTCATATCTCCTAAACTAATGCGAATTTTGCAATTCTAAGCGCACCGGCGCGTTCACGAGAGTGAGTAGATTCAGAAAATGTCATTTGTCTCAATCAGAAGCAAAATACGGCTAAGAGACGGTTTTCCTCTTTTCAGTATATTTTCAATATTTCTTATTCTTATGAACGTTTTTGCGAATTTCAAGAAAACGAAGCCTCAGAGAGAAAAATGATCTTCACCATTGTAATCGCCATTAAAATTCGAGTTAGGACGCTAGTTTTAAGAAGTTTCGTTGTCCGGTCGAAATTTGAAAAGTTCAACAGGGGGGGGAATTGTGATTTTTCAGGATTTTCTTTAAACGCTCATATCTCCTAAATTAATGCGAATATTGCAATGCTAAAAGCACCGGCGCGTTCAGGAGAGCGAGTACATTCAGAAAATGTCATTTGTCTCAATCGGACGGAAAATACGGCTTACAGACGGTTATCCGGTTTTCAGTATCTTTTCAATATTTCTTATTCTTATGAACGATTTTGCGAATTTAAAGAAAACGAAGCCTCAGAGAGAAAAATGATCTTCACCATTGTAATCGCCATTAAATTTCGAGTTAGGACGCTACTTTTCAGCAGTTTCGTTGTCCGGTCGAAATTTGAAAAGTTCAACAGGGGGGGTATAGTGAATTTTCCCATTTTTCAGGATTGGTTTTAAACGCTCATATCTCCTAAACTAATGCAAATTTTGCAATTCTAAGCGCACCGGCGCGTTCACGAGAGTGAGTAGATTCAGAAAATGTCATTTGTCTCAATCGGACGCAAAATACGGCTAAGAGACGGTTTTCCTCTTTTCAGTATATTCTCAATATTTCTTATTCTTATGAACGTTTTTGCGAATTTCAAGAAAACGAAGCCTCAGAGAGAAAAATTATCTTCACCATTGTAATCGCCATTAAAATTCAAGTTAGGACGCTAGTTTTCAGAAGTTTCGTTGTCCGG
Source organism: Teleogryllus occipitalis (assembly GCA_011170035.1). NCBI lineage: Eukaryota > Metazoa > Arthropoda > Insecta > Orthoptera > Gryllidae > Teleogryllus > Teleogryllus occipitalis. The sequence continues at coordinate 7,318 of BLKR01011923.1, read as the reverse complement.
TCGAAATTTGAAAAGTACAACAGTGGGGGGTATTGTGAATTTTCCCAATTTTCAGCATTGGGTTTAAACGCTCATATCTCCTAAACTAATGCGAGCACCGGCGCGTTCACGAGAGTGAGTCGATTCAGAAAATGTCATTTGTCTCAATCGGACACAAAATACGACTAAGAGACGGTTTTCCTCTTTTCAGTATATTTTCAATATTTCTTATTCTTATGAACGTTTTTGCGAATTTCAAGAAAACGAAGCCTCAGAAAGAAAAATGATCTTCACCATTGTAATCGCCATTAAATTTCGAGTTAGGACGCTACTTTTCAGCAGTTTCGTTGTCCGGTCGAAATTTGAAAAGTTCAACAGGGGGGGGGGGGTATTGTGAATTTCCCCATTTCTCAGGATTGGTTTTAAACGCTCATATCTCCTATACTAATGCGAAATTTGCAATTCTAAGCGCACCGGCGCGTTCACGAGAGTGAGTAGATTCAGAAAATGTCATTTGTCTCAATCGGACGCAAAATACGGCTTAGAGACGGTTTTCCTCTTTTCAGTATATTTTCAATATTTCTTATTCCTGTGAACGTTTTTGCGAATTTGAAGAAAACGAAGCCTCAGAGAGAAAAATATCTTCACCATTGTATTCGCCATTTAATTTCGAGTTAGGACGCTAGTTTTCAGAAGTTTCGTTGTCCTGTCGAAATTTAAAAAATTCAACACGGGGGGGGGGTTATTGTGAATTTTCCCATTTTTAAGGATTGGGTTTAAACGCTCATATCTCCTAAACTAATGCGAATTTTGCAATTCTAAGAGCACCGGCGCGTTCACGAGAGTGAGTAGATTCAGAAAATGTCCTCATTGTCTCAATCGGACGCAAAATGCGTCTTAGAGACGGTTGTCCGATTGAGACAAATGAGGACATTTTCTGAATCTACTCGCTCTCCTGAACGCGCGGGTTCTTTTAGAAATACAACATTCGCATTAGTTTAGGAGATATGAGCGTTTAAAAAATCCTGAAAAATCACAATACCCCCCCTGTTGAACTTTTCAAATTTCGACCGGACAACGAAACTGCTGAAAACTAGCGTCCTAAGTCGAAATTTAATGGCGATTAAATGGTGAAGATCATTGTTCTCTCTGAGGCTTCGTTTTCTTTAAATTCGCAAAAACGTTCATTAGAATAAGAAATATTGAAAAGATACTGAAAACAGGAAAACCGTCTGTAAGCCGTATTTTTCGTCCGATTGAGACAAAAGAGGACATTTTCTGAAACCCTCGCTCTCCAGAACGCGCCGGTGCTTTTAGAATTGCAATATTCGCATTAGTTTTGGAGATATGAGCGTTTAAAGAAAATCCTGAAAAATCACAATACCCCCCCCCCCCTTGTTGAACTTTTCAAATTTCGACCGGGCAACGAAACTGCTGAAAACTAGCGTCCTAACTCGAAATTTAATGGCGATTACAATGGTGAAGATCTTTTTTCTCTCTGAGGCTTCGTTTTCGTTAAATTCGCAAAAACGTTCATAAGAATAAGAAATATTGAAAAGATACTGAAAACCGGAAAACCGTCTGTAAGCCGTATTTTCCGTCCGATTGAGACAAATGACATTTTCTGAATATACTCTTTCTCTTGAACGCGGCGGTGCTTTTAGCATTGCAATATTCGCATTAATTTAGGAGATATGAGCGTTTACAGTAAATCCTGAAAAATCACAATTCCCCCCCCCCCCTTGTTGAACTTTTCAAATTTCGACCGGACAACGAAACTGCTGAAAACTAGCGTCCTAACTCGAAATTTAATGGCGATTACAATGGTGAAGATCATTTTTCTCTTTGAGGCTTCGTATTCTAGAAATTCGCAAAAACGTTCATAAGAATAAGAAATATTGAAAAGATACTGAAAACCGGAAAACCGTCTGTAAGCCGTATTTTCCGTCCGATTGAGACAAATGACATTTTCTGAATGTACTCGCTATCCTGAACGCGCCGGTGCTTTTAGCATTGCAATATTCGCATTAATTTAGGAGATATGAGCGTTTAAAGAAAAGCCTGAAAAATCAAAATACCCCCCCCTGTTGAATTTTTCAAATTTCGACCGGACAACGAAACTGCTGAAAACTAGCGTCCTAAGTCGAAATTTAATGGCGATTACAATGGTGATCATTGTTCTCTCTGAGGCTTCGTTTTCTTTGAATTCGCAAAAACGTTCATTAGAATAAGAAATATTGAAAAGATACTGATAACCGGAAAACCGTCTGTAAGCCGTATTTTTCGTCCGATTGAGACAAATGACATTTTCTGAATGTACTCGCTCTCCTGAACGCGCCGGTGCTTTTAGCATTGCAATATTCGCATTAATTTAGGAGATATGAGCGTTTAAAGAAAATCCTGAAAAATCACAATACCCCCCCCCTGTTGAACTTTTCAAATTTCGACCGGACAACGAAACTGCTGAAAACTAGCGTCCTAAGTCGAAATTTAATGGCGATTACAATGGTGAAGATCATTGTTCTCTCTGAGGCTTCGTTTTCTTTAAATTCGCAAAAACGTTCATTAGAATAAGAAATATTGAAAAGATACTGAAAACAGGAAAACCGTCTGTAAGCCGTATTTTTCGTCCGATTGAGACAAATGAGGACATTTTCTGAAACCCTCGCACTCCAGAACGCGCCGGTGCTTTTAGAATTGCAATATTCGCATTAGTTTTGGAGATATGAGCGTTTAAAGAAAATCCTGAATAATCACAATACCCCCCCTGTTGAACTTTTCAAATTTCGACCGGACATCGAAACTCTTGAAAACTCGCGTCCTAACTCGAAATTTAATGGCGATTACAATGGTGAAGATCATTTTTCTCTCCGAGGCTTCCTTTTCTTTAAATTCGCAAAAGTATTGAAAATGCACTGAAAAGAAGAAAACTGTCTGTAAGCCGTATTTTCCGTCCGATTGAGACGAATGGGGACATTTTCGGAATCTACTCACTCTCCTGAACACGCCGGTGCTTTTAGAATTGCAAAATTCGCATTAGTTTAGAAGATATGAGCGTTTAAAGCCAATCCATAAAAATCGGAAAGTTGGTAATACCCCATGTTGAACTTTTCAAATTTCGACCGGACATCGAAACTCTTGAAAACTCGCGTCCTAACTCGAAATTTAATGGCGATTACAATGGTGAAGATCATTTTTCTCTCCGAGGCATCCTTTTCTTTAAATTCGCAAAAGTATTGAAAATGCACTGAAAGAAGAAAACCGTCTGTAAGACGTATTTTCCGTCAGATTGAAACGAATTGAGACATTTTCGGAATCTACCCACTTTCCTGAACACGCCGGTGCTTTTAGAATTGCGAAATTCGCATTAGTTTAGAAGATATGAGCGTTTAAAGCCAATCCATAAAAATCGGAAAGTTGGTAATACCCCCCCATGTTGAACTTTTCAAATTTCGACCGGACATCGAAACTCTTGAAAACTCGCGTCCTAACTCGAAATTTAATGGCGATTACAATGGTGAAGATCATTTTCTTCTCTGAGGCTTCCTTTTCTTTAAATTCGCAAAAGTATTGAAAATGCACTGAAAAGAAGAAAACCGTCTGTAAGCCGTATTTTCCGTCAGATTGAGACGAATGAGGACATTTTTGGAATCTACTCACTCTCCTGAACACGCCGGTGCTTTTAGAATTGCAAAATTCGCATTAGTTTAGAAGATATGAGCGTTTAAAGCCAATCCATAAAAATCGGAAAGTTGGTAATACCCCCCCATGTTGAACTTTTCAAATTTCGACCGGACATCGAAACTCTTGAAAACTCGCGTCCTAACTCGAAATTTAATGGCGATTACAATGGTGAAGATCATTTTTCTCTCCGAGGCTTCCTTTTGTTTAAATTCGCAAAAGTATTGAAATTGCACTGAAAAGAACAAAATTGTTTTTAAGCCGTGTTTTCCGTCAGATTGAGACGAATGGGGACATTTTCGGAATCTACTCACCCTACTGAACACGCCAGTGCTTTTAGAATTGCGAAATTCGCATTAGTTTAGAAGATATGGGCGTTTAAAGCCAATCCAAAAAAATCGCAAAGTTGGTAATACCCCCCCATGTTGAACTTTTCAAATTTCGACCGGACATCGAAACTCTTGAAAACTCGCGTCCTAACTCGAAATTTAATGGCGATTACAATGGTGAAGATCATTTTCTTCTCTGAGGCTTCTTTTCTTTAAATTCGCAAAAGTATTGAAAATGCACTGAAAAGAAGAAAACCGTCTGTAAGCCGTATTTTCCGTCCGATTGAGACGAATGAGACATTTTCGGAATCTACTCACTCTCCTGAACACGCCGGTGCTTTTAGAATTGCAAAATTCGCATTAGTTTAGAAGATATGAGCGTTTAAAGCCAATCCATAAAAATCGGAAAGTTGGTAATACCCCCCCATGTTGAACTTTTCAAATTTCGACCGGACATCGAAACTCTTGAAAACTCGCGTCCTAACTCGAAATTTAATGGCGATTACAATGGTGAAGATCATTTTCTTCTCTGAGGCTTCCTTTTCTCTAAATTCGCAAAAGCATTGAAAATGCACTGAAAAGAAGATAACCGTCTGTAAGCCGTATTTTCCGTCAGATTGAGACGAATGAGGACATTTTTGGAATCTACTTACTCTCCTGAACACGCCGGTGCTTTTAGAATTGCAAAATTCGCATTAGTTTAGAAGATATGAGCGTTTAAAGCCAATCCTTAAAAATCGGAAAGTTGGTAATACTCCCCCCTGTTGAACTTTTCAAATTTCGACCGGACATCGAAACTCTTGAAAACTCGCGTCCTAACTCGAAATTTAATGGCGATTACAATGGTGAAGATCGTTTTTCTCTCTCACGCTTCCTTTACTTTAAATTCGCAAAAGTATTGAAAATGCACTGAAAAGAAGAAAACCGTCTGTAAGCCGTATTTTCCGTCCGATTCAGACGAATGGGGACATTTTCGGAATCTACTCACTCTCCTGAACACGCCGGTGCTTTAAGAATTGCGAAAATCCCATTAGTTTAAAAGATATGAGCGATTAGAGCCAATCCAAAAAATCGGAAAGTTCATAATACACCCCCCTGTTGAACTTTTCAAATTTCGACCGGACATCGAAACTCTTGAAAACTCGCGTCCTAATTCAAAATTTAATGGCGATTACAATGGTGAAGATCGTTTTTCTCTCTCACGCTTCCTTTTCTTTAAATTCGCAAAAGTATTGAAAATGCACTGAAAAGAAGAAAACCGTCTGTAAGCCGTATTTTCCGTCCAATTGAGACGAATGGGGACATTTTCGGAATCTACTCACTCTCCTGAACACGCCGGTGCTTTTAGAATTGCGAAATTCCCATTAGTTTAGAAGATATGAGCGTTTAAAGACAATCCAAAAAAATCGGAAAGTTCATAATACTCCCCCCTGTTGAACTTTTCAAATTTCGGCCGGACATCGAAACTCTTGATAACTCGCGTCCTAACTCCAAATTTAATCGCGATTACAATGGTGAAGATCGTTTTTCTCTCTCACGCTTCCTTTTCTTTAAATTCGCAAAAGAATTGAAAATGCACTGAAAAGAAGAAAACCGTCTGTAAGCGGTATTTTCCGTCCGATTCAGACGAATGGGGACATTTTCGGAATCTACTGTCTCTCCTGAACACGCCGGTGCTTTTAGAATTGCGAAATTCTTATTAGTTTAGAAGATATGAGCGATTAGAGCCAATCCAAAAAATCGGAAAGTTCATCATACTCCCCCCTGTTGAACTTTTCAAATTTCGACCAGACATCGAAACTCTTGAAAACTCGCGTCCTAACTCGAAATTTAATGGCGATTACAATGGTGAAGATCGTTTTTCTCTTTCACTCTTCCTTTTCTTTAAATTCGCAAAAGTATTGAAAATGCACTGAAAAGAAGGAAACCGTCTGTAAGCCGTATTTTCCGTCAGATTGAGACGAATGGGGACATTTTCGGAATCTACTCACTTAACTGAACACGCCGGTGCTTTTAGAATTGCGAAATTCGCATTAGTTTAGAAGATATGAGCGTTTAAAGCCAATCCAAAAAAATCGGAAAGTTCATTATCCCCCCCCCCCTTTTGAACTTTTCAAATTTCGACCGGACATCGAAACTCTTGAAAACTCGCGTCCTAACTCGAAATTTAATGGCGATTACAATGGCGAAGATCTTTTTTCTCTCTGAGGCTTCCTTTTCTTTAAATTCGCAAAAGTATTGAAAATGCACTGAAAAGAAGGAAACCGTCTGTAAGCCGTATTCGTCGTCCGATTAAGACAAGTGAGGACATTTTCGGAATCTACTCACTCTCCTGAACGCCACGGTGCTTTTAGAATTGAAAAATTCGCATTAGTTTAGAAGATATGAGCGTTTAAAGCCAATCGAAAAAATTTGGAAAGTTCATAATACCCCCCCCTGTTGTATTATAAACTTTCCCATTTTTTTGGATATGCTGGACGCGAGTTTTCAAAAGTTTCGATGTCCGGTCGAAATTTGAAAAGTTCAACAGGGGGGGTATTTTGAACTTTCCGATTTTTTTGGATTGGCTTGAAACGCTCATATCTTCTAAACTAATGCGAATTTCGCAATTCTAAAAGCAATCTATAAGAAATAACTATAAAAAACTATGAGAAATCATTTTAAATTTTTTTGGAAATAGTTTTTGAAAAAACGGCATCATAGCGTGAATTCTATTTTAAAAAGGAGTCCAATGCCGTTTACAGATCGAAAATCGGACAATTTGTTCAGACATTATCACTCTAGTGAATTTTGCTTATTTAGGTGCTGCCACGTGGTGGCGACGAATGGAACTAGTGTCGGTACATTTAGCCTTAAACTGAAAATACTGTATTGCAAGGAACTAACCCTATAAAATTAATTCAAATACGTTTATTGGATTATTAATAACCCGGAAAGAAACATAAATAGGTAATAATAACCCAGAAAGAAATAGAAATAGGTAATAAGAATCGGATATTTTTTGGAAATATCACAAAAGCACTAAGCATAAAATTATTAACCCGAAAAAAACATTTCACCGGAAAGAAATAACCGAAATGTTTGTAGATAAGTGAACTGTGGAAAAGTGAAAATTCTCTGAAAGTGATGTAGGAAAGTGATGTTTGTAGAAAAGTGATGATAGTCGAAAAGTGATCTTTGTCGAAAAGTGATGTTTGTCGAAAAGTGATGTTTGTCGAAAAGCGATGTTTGTCGAAAAGTGATGTTTGTCAAAAAGTTATGTTTGTGGAAAAGTGATGTCTGTCGAAAAGTGATGTTTGTCAAAAAGTGATGTTTTTCAAAAAGCGATG